>JANDJT010000032.1:24415880-24431879 GCA_024331685.1 Stegophilus panzeri | reverse complement strand
ACACATCCAACCAAAAATATGACACACACACACACACACACACACACATCCAACCAAAAATATGACACACACACACACACACACACACACACACACACACACACACATCCAACCAAAAATATGGCACACGCACACACACAAACACACACACATAACATTTAACATATGTTAAATGTTTAACATACGGATCTATGTGAAGGACCACCGATATTAATCTTTGACCTACACTTGTGAAGATAATGACGGTTGGTGATGACCTTTGACCTGGCTCATGAGTGTTAGACAGAGGATATGCATGTATATATGTGTGTATGTTACCTGAGACAACAGGAAACACACACACATGCATATCCTCTGTCTAACACCCATTTGTGGGGATTTTAAAGTCACAGTAAACCCAGGACTTTGTGTTGAACATTACCCAATTCTGTGAATTGAAGATTTATTCACATCACTGGCAGGGGGTCAATGTTTCATAAAATTAGTCCTCTCAAATGGGTAACTACAAGTGCCCTTGGTGGAAAATTCTCACAAATGCCTCACTATAACAATGTCAAAGGGGTGGTCTACGTGTCCAACAGAAGAAATGTGATTTTTTCAAGGATTCACTTGAGTATTTGGGACACATCATAGAAGCAAAGGAGCTTCATAAGTGTCCAGAGAAGGTCAGGAATAGTGGATGCACCTGTGCCAAAGGATGTCTGTCATATCACAGCAAACCAGTGACTCCATTTCCCAGAATGCTCCCCCAACTAAAACATGTCTGAAGACGACTACACTTCCCTCCCACACACACACACACACACACACACACACACACACACACACACACACACAAACGTTCAGCTTCCCCGGAGTTCTAATCACAAACACCTGTTACCAATCTCACACTTACCGTCTCTGTCTCTGCCAGACATCCTGTCATACTAGGTCTCCCATGGCTGGAGCTACACAATCCTCATACAGTATTTCATGGACTGACAAACAAATCACACACTGGTCTCCTTACTGCCATGCCCACTGTCTTCAAGCTTCAGTCATCCCGCTGGCAGCCACATCAGTAGAAATCCTAACCAACCCACTCCAGTTCATGTTCTACCCGAGTATCATGACCTCGTGGAGGTATTTAGCAAGGAAAAAGCAAGCAAACTACCACCACACCACCCATATGACTGCGCAATTAAGCTGCTGCCCGGAACCAGTCCACCTTGGGGGCGGGTGTATCCAACAAGGTTACATCAGACCCTCTACATCCCCTGCTTCAGCTGGTTTCTTTTCTGTGGAGAGGAAGGGAGGCAGCCTCAGGCCATGCATCGTTTACCAGGACCTACAACAATGTTCTATCATGTACCACTATCCTCTGCCACTTGTGGCAGCAGCCCTCAAACAACTAAGTTCAGTGACCATCTTTACAAAACTGGACCTTCACAGTGCTTACAACCTGGTCCATATCCGAGAGGGAGATGAGTGGAAAATGACCTTTAGTACCACCTCGGGCCATTATGAGTACCTGGTCATGCCACATGGGCTCTCTAGCACCCCCTCAGTGTTCCAGTGTCTCATTAACGACATCCTAAGAGTGCTGGTGAGGAGAAATGCCATCACCTACATCAATGACATTTTTATATACTTTGAATCCTTTGAGGAACATGTCCTCCATGTATGTCAGGTCTTAAAAAGACTCATTCAGCACCAGCTCTACATCAAAGTAGAAAAGTGTGAGTCCCATCAGCACACCATCTCGTTCTTGGGCTACATTATTAGCCCTGAGGGAGTCATCATGGAACAAGGCAAGGTGCAAACGGTGCTGGAGTGGCCCACTCCATGAACTGTCAAGGATTTACAGTGATTTCTGGGCTTCACCAACTTCTACCACCCAGCCACCCAAGAAGCACAAAATCAACTCAAGATAGCATTCACCTCCGCTCCCATCCTCAAGCACCCCGATCCTTCCAAGCCCTTTGTAGTGGAAGTAGATGTCTTGGAGACAGGAGTGGGAGCCATCCTCTCTCAGAGGCTCGGTGACAAGCCAAAGCTTCACCCTGTGGCCTTCTTCTCCAAGAAATTGTCCACAGCAGAACAAAACTATGATGTGGGTAACAGAGAACTCTTGGCGGTCAAACTAGCCCTGGAGGAATGGTGACATTGGCTGGAGGGAGCTATGCACCCCTTCATCATTTTCACAGGCCATCAGAACCTGGAGTATCTCTGTACAGCCAAGTGTCTGACACCTCATCAAGCCCGTTGGTCTCTCTTCTTCTCACGATTCCAGTTCACCTTGTCCTACAGACCCAAGAGCAAGAATACCAAAGCCAATGCCCTCTCCAATCTACACAGTTCGAGACACCCACGATGAATACATTCTACCACCTTCCTGTGTGGTCAGCTCCATAGAATGGGACCTGGATCAAACCCTTGCATGCATCCCAAGATCACAAATCCTTGCAGCATGACCATCATTGAAGCAGTTTGTTCCTGAGCAGCACCAGCTGGAGCATTGGCTGGTCACCCAAGTATTCAACGGACCTACCACCTGTTGCGAGAGATGTACTGGTGGCCCAACATGCTAAGAGAGGTGCATCATGTGGTATCTTCCTGCTCAAAGTGTGCCCAGTCTAAGGTTCCTCAAACACTGCCCACGGGCAAGCTCCAGTCTCTACCCATACATGAAGCCCTTGGTCCCACCTCTCCATCAATTTCATCAATGACCTACCAGAGTCTCAAGGTAACACAACCAGCTTAGTGGTTGCTTATAGATTCTCAAAGTCACTCCATCTCATTCCACTGCCAACCATACTGTCGGCATTCACACTAGCCAAATTGCTGTTCCAGCACGTATTCAGGTACTTTGTGATATCGGCAGGAATCGTCAGTGGTCAGGGGCTGCAATTCATGTCTAGAATCTGGTCCAGTTTCATGGAGAACCTCAGGCTACCACCTGAAAGCTAATGGTCAAGTGGAACAAGCCAATCAGGAGATAGTAAGGTTTCTCCGGACATTCTGTGCATCAAACCTAGAGGACTGGTCCAGATTTCTCCCCTGGGCCGAGTATGCTCAGAACTCCCTACGTCACTAAGCGACACATCTCACCCCGTTTCAGTGTGTCTTGGGCTACTAGCCGCCTCTGTTCCCATGGTACGCCACCAACTCCCTGTTGTCGACCAGTGGTTCCAAAGGAGTGAACAAGTTTGGGAAAGCACACACCAACGCCTAGTGCAAGCTACGTGCACCTACAAGCAAAAGGCTGATCATCATCATCGCAGTGAACAACTCCAGTACCAGCCAGGTGACAGAGTGTGGCTCTCAACCAAAGATCTCAAACAACAATACCTGTGCCAGAAACTCAGCCAAAGATACATCCGACCCTTCAAGATCATCAAACAGATCAATGAGGTCACATACAAGCTGGACCTACCCAGATACAGCCGCATAGCTCGGTCATTCCATGTCTCTCACCTCAAACCAGTTGTCCCTGGTTCACTGGCCACGGAAGTACCACTCGACTACCCACCTGCTACGTTGGACATTGACAGCCAACTGGCCTACCTCGTAAAGAACATCCTTAACTTCATCATATCACAGCAAACCAGCAACTCTATTTCCCAGAATGCACCACCAACTACAAACATGGCCGAAAACTTCTACACTTCCCACACACACGTTCACCTTCCCCGGAGTTCTAATCACACACACCTGTTGCCAATTTCAAACTTACTTACTCCACGCTATATAAGAGACTTTTTGAACACTATGTATTTGCGGAGTATACACTCAGTTAACTTGTTCTCTGTCGTTACCAAGCCATGATATTGTGTTTGTTTTCCTGGTTTTGACTCTGCTCTTGTTTACTATCTCGTTTCTCTGCCAAGCCTTGGTTTGACTGTTTGCCTGATCGCCTGACCTCTGCACGTTAAAAGTTGTGAATTTTTGCATTACCTTTTGGACTTGTTGTTTCTGTATTAAACTACCTAACGGGTATGGAAAGTATTCCATACATTTAATGTGTAGAATTACACAAAAGTAAATGTGTACCTGATGTACCTGTCTACTTGTGTGAGTACTTTCCCTTTTAATTGTCATGATGTCATTGGTCTGTGTAATTTCCTGTTTTGGCTCCTCCTCTTCCCTTTTGCATTATGGTAGAATGGAAGAGGTAGGTTTAATTTTGAGTTCTCAATAATCCTGTTTCATTTTTATTTAAATCATCATTTATATACTTATGTACTCATTTTGATTTTTGTGTATGGTGTTATTTTGCTTGCCTGTGTGATTATTTTTTGTTGTTTTGCCCTTTCGCATTATGGTTGAATGGGAGAGGAGAGAGAGGAGAGAATACATGATGAGTCGACCCAGTTGCCGTCCGTCTATTTTTTTTTTTTGGATAAAATAAAACACACAATGCAGACTACAACCAGTTACACTTGCTTCTGTCCATGCCTCCTTTACATGAGAATGTCAGGTAAGTGTGATGGAATCAACTAAATATACCAAAATCATTCAGGTGTTGAGAGGATTGTTTAGTGGGTATGGGCTCCCAGAAGTACTGGTCAGTGATAACGGTCCCCAATTCACCTCAGGTGAGTTACAGACTTTTCTCAAGGCTAATGGAGTGACACATGCTCATTCAGCACCATTCCCTCCAGCCACGACTGGCCTAGCAGAAGGTTTTGTTCAAACTTTCAAACATGCACTGTTCAATAGAGGCTAGACACTTTCTTACTGGCATATTGAAACACACCACATGCTACTACTAAGGAATCACCAGCCATATTGTTTCTAAATCATAAGTTACGATCTCATTTAGACTTATTGAAGCCTAATGTGGCCACTGTAGTTGAAAAAGCACAAAGCCACCAATGTCAACGATGGCAAGTGCATGCTAAGGACAGAACCTTTGCTGTGGACCACAAAGTGCTAGTTTGTGATTATCAGAGAGGAAAGAAGTGGACATCTGGCACTGTTTCAGCAAAGACAGGTCCTGTATCTTACACTGTTGATGTGAGACTTTTGGAATACTGGAGACGTCACATTGACCAGGTGCGGGCTTGTAAAATTGTCTATGATAATCGAGAAGAGCAAGGGCCAGAGTTCTGTGATGTCTCTGAGGAGAATCTTCCAGATCTGCAGGAATACTGCACACTGGAAGATATTCCCATTCCCAGCCTTGATCCAACCCAGACAGGGTTTTGCTAACTGTAAATACATAATTTGTCTACCAAAAACATGCCAGTAGGTGTATTGGCAAAGAAAAATTGCCCAAGTGGTTATTGAAAGTGAGTAAGTGTGAGTTCTCTGCTGTATTTGTAGTTTGGTGAGTTATTTCATTCAAGCCAGTCTATTAACATGAAGTGTAAGTTGTGGTTTATGACAGCAAATGTGACATCAACATGATGATGGTAGACTGAAAAACAGTCCTCATTTATGTAGTACTGTGATGACCTCTTCAGTACCATAGTACTGAAGCCTCTGCTCTGTGCCTTTTTACTGTCATGGTGTGCTTGCAGATTACCTCTCTCATACAGTACTGTATGTCCACCCTATTTGGGACCAGCTTCTTTCCACAAGTTGTCAGAACCCTCAGTATACCTAATATATTGTCAACCAATCATCAACACACTAGTGACTTTAATCTCTAGGCATGCTATCTGCATAGCTTGTATTTTTTTCATACTCGGGAATGTTACTATGTACTGTCTATCTACAGTAGAATTACAAGTTATATAGGTGCAATGCCTCGTTCACTTTATTCCTAATGCTCAGGTACATCTACACTTCTACACTGACTCATCACACACCAATCCACTATGCTGAGAATTACTGTACACACTGTAGGTTCACACTTTTAAAATGGCTACAATGATTGCATTGTCTTTAATGTCTAGTATTGTACATTGCATTGTATTATATTGTCTTTATTGTACAGACACCTGCTCAGCATTTATTTATTGTCTTGTGCTTTGTTGTCCATTTCGCACTGACACTTTTTCTAATGTTGCACATGTGAGTGTTTTGTCACTTCTGTAATGTTGCACAAAGGCATTGTAAAACATGATTTCATTCTAATATATAATTGTATATAGCTAGAATTACAGTTATGTTTTGCAGTCACAGTGCATTCAAATTAAATAAACTTTACTTATATGAGGGCTAGATTCTGTTGTGATGAAAATTTATCCTACAGTATGTGAATTTGTTTACCTGGTGATATACTCTCAGTATAAAATAGGTGTAGCTATGACAGCAGTACATGCTAAAGCACAGCTTGGAGCATTCAGTCTTCTAACAAAAAAGTCATCCAGATACAGTATCTACTGGCGGAATAAAAAAAATCACAAAACAAGTCTGTGACATAAGCATAGATTGAATACACCATACAATGAACCCACACGAAGACCTTTGGGTAATATTTTTCCAAGACCCAGTAGTGAAACAACTTGGTTTATTTTGGATTCCAAAATGTAAAATATACACTATATGGCCAAAAGTTTGGGGACACCTCACCATCACACCAATACATTCCCCTCTGTAAGTATTGGAATGGCAAAGTCAATTATATATTTTTTTGCTATACACTGGAGACATTTGAGTTTGAGATCAAAACGTAAATATAAAACAACTGATCAGGCTTTCAGCTTTCATTTCTTCATATTTACATCTAGATGTGTTAAACAACTTACAACATGCCACCTTTTGTTTCAATGTACCCATTTTTCAAGTGATCAAAACTATTGGAACAAGCGATGAACCAGTGTTTCTTGTTACCCAGGTGTGTTCTGGGAGATTAACTGTTTAAACACTTAATAGCTGTGAATGTTTACTCTTGGCTTGAGCTCTGGGTTTCACCTGTGAAGACTGTATTTGTTGTTAAAAAGGATGAACCAACATGAAGACATAAAGCTGTGTATAGGAAAAAAACAAGGCATTTTGAAGCAGCAAAAAGATGGAAAATCGGTCAGAGCAATTGCACAAGCACTGGGCATAGCCAATACAACAATTTGGAATGTCCTGAAAAAGAAAGAAACCATTGTGTATTAACAACCAGACATGAAACAGGTCACCAAGGAAAACAGCAGCAGTCGATGACAGAAACATCGTGAAAGCTGTGAAGGAAACCCAAAAACAAGTCAATGACATCACCAACACCCTCCACAGGGTGAAGTGAAAGTACCACAATCCACCTTTTGAAGTAGACTTTGATTGCAGAAACATAGAAGCCATAGCACAAGATGCAAACCACTCATCAGCAGTAAGAATTGGAAAGCCAGATTGGAATTTGCAAAAAAAAAAATACAGAGATGAGCCACAAAAGTTTTGGAACTATGATTAGCCTCTACCTAGGTGATGGAAAGGCTCAAATGGGGAAAATGAAAGGATGTGCTCATGACCCAAAACATACAAGGTCATAAGTCGTGTATTGTGGAGATAGTGTTATGGTTTGGGCTTGCATGGCTGCTTCTGGAACAGGCCCCCTAATCTTTATTGACAATGTAACTCATGATGGTAGCAGCAGAATGAATTCAGAAGTTTACACAAACATTCTGTCTGCAATTTTCAACATTGACCCAAAACACTGCCAACAAATGATATCATCAGGGGAAGGTTTTAGACTGGCCAAATCAATAACCAGACCTTAATGCAATTGAGCATGCATTTTATCTCTTAAAGAGGAGACTAAAGGGAGAAACCCCCCAAAACAAATAACAACTGAAAGATGTTACAAGGCAGATAAAGCATCACAAAAGAAAAATGAAACCAATTGGGGTTGTTAATAAGTCACAGGCTTATTGCAAGCAAGGTATATGCAACCAAATATTAAGTGTTTGTTCACTTTAATCTACTTTAACACTATCTGTTCCAGTACTTTTGCTCACCTACAAGTGGATGCTCTGCCACCAAGTTCTAAGTTGTTTAAGTTGTAGTGCTGACTGAACACCAAGCCTCCTTGCCCAACATCAGCACATTACCCCACTAACTTGTAAATGAATGGGCAAATCCACACAAAAGAAATCTCGCTGAAAGCCTTCTCAAAAGAGTGGAGTCTATTCTAACAGCAAAAGGGGGATTAATCTGCAATGGAATGTTCCCAAAGCACATACAGTCACCTCCCAAAGTACTGGAACTACAAGGCCAATTCTTTTGTTTTTGCTATTCACTGAAGACATTTGGGTTTGAGATCAAAAGGTGAATATAAAACAATAGATCAGACTTTCAGCTTTCATTTCCTCATATTTACATCTAGATGTGTTAAACAACTTACATCATGCCATCTTTTGTTTCCATGCACCCATTTTTCAAGTGATCAAAACTAATGGAACAAGCGATGAACCAGTGTTTCTTGTTACCCAGGTGTGTTCTGGGAGATTAACTGTTTAAACACTTAATAGCTGTGAATGTTTACTCTTGGCTTGAGCTCTGGGTTTCGCCTGTGAAGACTGTATTTGTTGTTAAAAAGGATGAACCAACATGAAGAACAGAAAGCTGTGTATAGGAAAGGCATTTTGAAGCAGAGAAAAGATGGAAAATCGGTCAGAGCAATTGCACAAGCACTGGGCATAGCCAGTAAAACAATTTGAAATGTCCTGAAAAAGAAAGAAACCACTGGTTTATTAACAACCAGACATCAAACAGGTTGCCAAGGAAAACAGCAGCAGTAGACGACAGAAACATTGTGAAAGCTACAGAAACATTCTATCTGCAAATTAACCCCCATTGACCCAAAACACTGCCAACAAATGACATCATCAGGGGAAGGTTTTAGACTGGCCAAGTCAATAACCAGCCCTTAACGCAACTGAGCATGCATTTCATCTCTTAAAGAGGAGACTAAAGGGAGAAACCCCGCAAAACAAATAACAACTGAAAGATGTTACAAGGCTGAAAAAGCATCACAAAAGAAGAATGCAACCATTTGGGGTTGTTAATGAGTCACAGGCTTGATGCAGTTATTGTAAGCAAGGTATATGCAACCAAATATTAAGTGTTTATTTTCTTTAATTTATTTTAAAACTCTGTTCCAGTACTTTTGCTCATCTAAAATTGGATGCTCTGCCACCAAAGGTGCCATGTTCTAGGTTGTTTAACACATCTAGATGCAAATATCAGGAAATGACAGCTGAAAATCTGATCTGTCATCTCATATTCATCTTTTGATCTCAAACCCAAATGTCTTCAGTGTATAGCAAAAACAAAAGAATTGGCCTTGTCATTCCAGTACCTTGGGAGGGGACTGTATGTGCTTTTGGAACATTCCATTGCAGATTAATCCCCTTTTTGTTGTTATAATAGCCTCCATTCTTTTGAGAAGGCTTTTTTTTTTGAGAAGGATTTTTTTGTATGGATTTGCATATTCAGTTACAAGTTAGTTGGGTCAGCTGCTGATGTTGGGCAAGGAGGCCTGGTGTTCAGTCAGCACTACAGTTTATCCCAAAGGTGTTCAGAAGTGTTGCAGTCAGGGCTCTTTGCAGGCCACACGAGTTCTTCATCTCCAACCTTGGCAAACCATGTCTTTATGGAGCTTGTTTTGTACACACGTTGGAACAGGTTTTGGCCGCTTAGTTTCAGAGAAGGGAAATTATAATGCTACAGAATACCAAAACATTCTATTGACATCTTAAGACTTGCTTGCCTCATGCTACTGCCACAAAATGGTTGTGGTGGCTTGACATGCATATATAAAGTGATTATATAAGAGCTTTACTGGTCCCTCATTGTGGAAATAATAATAATAATAATAATAATAATAATAATAATAATAATAATACACCCTGGATTGGAAGCCAGTTCATAACAGGGCACCATTCACATACATTTACTCATACCTAGTGGCAATTTATCTCTGCCAATCCACCAACTGGCATATTTTTGTGAGGTGAAAGGAAGCTGGAGAACCCAAAAGAAACACATGTGGACATGGAGAGAACATGCACAGAAACTCCACACGAAGAGTAAATTGTGCTAAACATTGAACTGTGGAACCTATAGCTGTGAGACAGCAATGCTACTCACTGTTCCACTACATGCCCGATAAGATATACTTTATGTAGTTTGGTCTAACTATTTCCCACATTTTAGATGAAATTATATTGCACAATATAACTATGGTCTTTACACATAGAGTTGCTTTTGCTGTCATCTTATAAATCACAGTATTCCAACATTTATTCTAAAAATGAAGTATCCATGTCAAACTGTGGGATGCAGAATAGTCAAGCTTATTTAGCTGAAGAAGCACATCATCCAGCTGTCTTTCACTTGCTGAAAATATTCATGCTGTTCACTGGGATCAGTTTGGGGGAAAAGGAGTGATTGCAGGGAATGAGTGTTTTCAGTGTGATAGCAATTTGTTTGTAAAAATTGCAAACTTTTTAAAATACTGCTTAAAAAAATGCACAGTGTTGTGACACCACACAAACAAAAAGAGTAGATGAAGACTAAAAAGTGAACATAGGAGCATTCCAAGAAAACTATTTTATCATCATTTATGATTTTACAATGAGTTGCTTAAATACACTTATTGAGCATTGTTAGGAACATCTGTACACCTAGTTATTCATGCAATTATCTAAAATTATCTAAAGCTAACCGTGTGGCAAAATCCAGATTGACTTGTGTCAACAATCTAGGCTGGTGGACGTGGTGTAATGGTGTGGGGGATGTTTTCTTGGCACACTTTGCGCTCATTAATACCAATCATCACGTGAATGCCACAGCCTATTTGAGTATGGTTGCTGACCATGTGCATTCCTTGAACATGACAATAAGTGACAATGTTCTACAGTGACCTTCCCAGTCACCGAATCTGAAGCCAATAGAACTCCTCTGGGATGTGGATCGCAGCATAAAAGTGCACCTAAAAAATCTGCAGGAATTTTGTGATGCAATCATGTCAATGTGGCTGGGCGATCTGTTGTTTTTTCTTCCCCATGATGAGTGAGGGTGTGGGCCAATCAGTGGTGGCACGCCCTATTTAAGGTTTCATTGGGTACTGCACTGCGTGCGTCATATCCGATTGACCTTTTGGGTATGTTATCTGCTATCTGTGATAGCAGATATCACAGTGATGCTATCTGCTTTCTTTATTACTTTGAGTGGTGTGATTTTGGCTGTTTTTGTTTTGTTTATTTAGAGGGTGAGTGCCGTTTTACCAGACGGATGTATGTTTTGTTTAAAGGTGAGATTTGCTTTTGTTTGTAAAAGTACTGTTTGTGCATTGTCTGCTTTTTATGTTTTGTTTGTTTTCTTTTGGGCTGGAATTAAGACCTGCGTGGTGCATTTGGACCAGCAGCACTTTTGTGCAGTGGTTCACTTAGTGTAGGCCTGAATGCACCTTTTATGGGAGGTGTAGTCTTCTAGTGTGTATGAGCTCACGTTTTTCTAATCATTGATATTCAATTGTGCGTTTTATTTTTTTGTATTTTTTTTTCTTTCAGGAGCTGAGGCTGTATGGCAGAAATTACAGTGTTACACACGCTATTTCGAGTGTGTGTGCAGGGTGAACACTCGGTGGGTACATGAGTGT
The DNA here is from genome assembly GCA_024331685.1 of Stegophilus panzeri. Classification (NCBI taxonomy): domain Eukaryota; kingdom Metazoa; phylum Chordata; class Actinopteri; order Siluriformes; family Trichomycteridae; genus Stegophilus; species Stegophilus panzeri. Next base: position 24,420,361 of record JANDJT010000032.1, on the reverse strand, counting down.
GTGTTTGAAAGTGTTATTTCCGTCTCCTTGAAGCCTTTTTGGCCTTAAGTGCCCCCCCCCCGTTAAGCCTCAGCCCTGTGAGGTTTTTTTGTAATAGTTGTGCATTTGTATGTTTTATATTCTTTTTCATTTTTTTTTTGTCTCTTTCTTGCTAATTATTTAAGACTTGACACAATTACTGCATATTTGGTGCATCAGTGTAATGGATTTAGGCTATGGCCTTTTGCTGAGGTGGTTCCATGATTGGGACTTCAAAGATTTTAATGTTGTAATTTTAATCTTCCATTGCACAAAGAACATTGAGATGTAGACCAAGACCTGGAGTTATTTCATTCGCTGGACAAATTTACCAGGGTGGGCTAGTTGTTTTTTTTTTTTTTTCATACTTTGAGGAAAGAAATAATCAAATACAAACAAATTCTTATTTTTAATTATAAATTAAATTTAGCTATTTAATTTATAAATTTAGTCATTAGTGCTGCCTTACCACATCAACATGGACCAGAATCTCAGAGGAATGTTTCCAACATCTTGTGGAATCCATGTCACAAAGAATTAAGGGTGTTATGAAAGCAAAAGGAGGTCCTACCCAGTATTAGTGTTCCTAATATAGTGTTCAGTGAGTGTACATCATAATGCTTTTAAGTTACACTTACATTGAAAATGTTGGGAATCAAGCAGACATAGACTGTACATGCCATACCACCCCGACTCCATTCCCACCACCCACCAAACCCCCCCACCACCATATACAAAGATACTACACAAAATATTGCACAACAATCGCAGTCCCTCTCTCTATAATATGGCTATAAATTTTCTTCATTTTTGTAGTTATTGTTGGAAGTTTAATTTTTTTTAAAGAGAATAAATACAGTAATTTAATAATAATTTAAACATTGCACATGCATGCAAATTAATTAATTTGGGTATGATTGAAACATTCAGTGGTAACAAGTGTCTAGACTAAACAAACACTCTGATCATCACACTGTTGTCTTGGTAGACAGGAACTACAAACACCAACAAAAATACAGAGTAGAGGAGCACTGTGCTGATGGACAGAGTGTGATGAAGTGTGCTTGCTGATGAAGTTGGTTGTGATGTCACAACCCTGCCATTTACAGCCTGAAGTATTCTGTAGTTGTTGATGATGAAAGGATCGGCAGTTGTATTGATGTGCACTGTGTTACTGAAAAGATCAATCTAGTAACGGAAAGAATACGTTAAATTGTGTTTAGAACTTGTCTTTGAAACTTTGGGTGGGTTGCACCAATAAGGATTAAATTAAGCACAGTTCATAGTTAATCTAGGATTTGTTGATCTGGGCTTTATTTTAAATCGAGTTCTGTTGCACCACTTATTTTTAAACACAGATTAACAAATTGGGGTTTAGAATTCTAACCCGTGATTAAAACCTCCATTTATGATTCATTTTCTCCACTATGATGGATTTGCCATACATTGCGGCAGTGCGTGCGGATTTCATAAAGTGGAAATATATGAATTCTCCAGTGTAACTAAACAGCAACAATGTAATACTTTCACTTCCACTTGAGTGACTCCAAAGGTTGTGAACTTTAAACTTTGAATGTAAAAAAATTCAGCTGCTGTTATTAACTGCTCATTCGCATAACCAATACAGTCTGAGAAAATGAAAAACATGTAATAAAAAAATTAAAAATCTGAGTTTAAAGTGATGCAGCAACCAGATTATAGTTAATCCAGGTTTATTGTGAAAATAAATCCAGGATTAACATGATGATTTAAATGTAAGCCTGTTTATTTTTTAATAAGGCTTAAAATTTGGTGCAACAGAATTATTAGATAAACCTTGATTTAATCTAGATTTAAGCTTAATCCTTATTGGTGCAACCCACCATATAACTATAATTCTAATCGCAGAAGCTTTGGTTTTTACATGCTGATGTGTTTCTTGATTAGGCCAGTGGGAAAAAAGCTTCTTTGGCAAACTATGACTCATTTAAATATCAGAAGGGTGCATAATCTGAAGACTTACCAAATCTTTGCTGACTTTGACTGGGTCTTTGAATACAGTCCATACCACAATTTCATTACATGTTGGTGTAGTCAGAGAGCCAAGGTAACGGTAATATTTAGTCAGGTCCACTCCTTGAAGCAGACTGTCTACAGTAAATTGATTCATAATGTCTAGTGAGTCACCTAAAATCAAGAAAAAAAGGACATTTTAGTATTAAAATAAGGTGTTGTTGTTTCTGCTGTTTTTACTTAACCTGGCAGTTAAGAAGAGATTAAATAGTTTAAAGAAATAAAATGATTTCACAGGTAATCATGTTCGCCTGTCACACATTATTAATTTTACGCTGATGCTCTAAATCCGCTTTTGTTAGAATTTGTAACAGTTAAGTAAGGTGTAAGGAATTTTAGTGCCTGCTGGAAACAACTGGGTTTTGATCTGGTGTTTATCTCAAGCCAAAACACCTTAGGTTCCTCTCTCCCACATTGTAAGACTGATTAGAATTGAATTGGAATTACAGCAAATGTCCTAATCATCAAAGTTACAAAGTCTTTGATGAATTCAATGTACTTGTCACATGTGCTTAGTTACTGCTGTTATTGTTTTGAAGAGGTCATTTTTCTTATAAAGGTAAATGAATGGTGGACAACTGGGCTTTGCAGGAGATGAAGTACTGGTGCATGTAGCATTTTCTTGGGATGCATTTGAATCCATTAAATAACGGTGATGTACTATAATGGAATTTAAACTGTATGTCTCTACACCTGTGCTGAATGACACATATCCTGTAGATTATTATTGATCAATTTTCTTTGGTGTGCAAATAAGCAGCTTCTCAATGAGTTCACTACACAAGAATTATATCTGTACCTTTTTTAGGAATTTTTGATAAGAATGAGGTGAGGTTCTTCCAGCTCTCTGGTTTGCCACTGTCATTGGTTGCCTAAGAATATAATAATAAAGAGCCACAATGTAATAAATACAAGTTGTCATGGAAACAAGGCAACTGTATAAGGGTAAAGCAAGGACTTACTTCAATGAAGAAACCAAGAACAGCATATGCTGTTGAGTCATTGGCAGCAGCCACGGATACATCATCCCTAAGATTTACTATGTGCATCTGAAAGAGAAAAACACAAATACAGTATAAAGTTTTAATTAATCACTGAGTCTAGAATATCATTACAAGTTTTATACCAACAGCTGCCACACCTCCATTGCATATTGTCTGCCATCCACAGTGTGTTCAGATCCACTGAAAGAGGAGCCGTTTCCCCAGTGAATGTGGAACTCTTTGGACTTGTACTTGTTCTGAAGGCCTCCTCCTGACACGCTCATCTTTTCATCATCAAGAAGGATTTTCACTAAAGAGGCAAAGAATTTTCAAATCAGTGTCTCGTTTGAATTTATTAGCAATATATACCTAGGGGTGCCCACTTTAGCCTCAGCTTCTTGGCTGACAGGAGTGAAACCCAAACCCATTGTAGTCCATTCTAAGATGCCTTTTCTGCTCACTGCAGTTGTAGAGTGGTTATTTGAATTACAGTAGACTTCCTGATAGAGTCAAACCAGTCTAGCCATTCTCTTCTGACCTCTCTTATCAACAAAGTATTTTTGTTTTTCACATCATTGTGTGTAAACTCTGCAGACTTTCAGTGTGTTTGAAAATTCCAGGAGATCAGCAATTTCTAAAATAATACTCAAATCAGCCCATCTGGTATCAACCAGAGAGATCACATTTTTCCCCAGTCTGATGTGAACAGTAATTGCTTTTAATGTAATTTACATGTCATTATGCACTGTGATGGATGGATGGATGGATTATACACACACACACACACACACACACACACAGTAGCTTCATTTCATTGTTGTTTGAGGGCATTCATTCATACACAGCTTTCTTAAGATCCCGCCACAGCATCTCAATAGGGTTGAGGTCTGGACTTTAACTTGGCCACTCCAACACCTTGATATTTTTCCTCTTTAGCCATTCAGATATCAATTTTCTGGTATGCTTGGGATCATTGTCCTGTTGAATGAATCAAATTTCAGCCCAACTTAATCTGTTGGACAAATGGCCTCATATTTGTATCCAGAATATTTTGCTATAAAGTGAAATTCATTGTCTCAATGACTGAAAGTTTCCCAGGTCCTATGGCTGCAAACAAGCCTAAATTGTCACCCTTCCACCACCATTCACTACCATGACAGGTGTTTGTGGTGATACACTGTTTTTAGTTTTTCACCAAACATGGTGCTGTGCTTGATGTCCATACATATTCACCATGGTCTCATCAGTCCAAAAGATGTTGCTCCAGAACTTTTGGGGTTTGTTCAAATGAAATTTTGCAAACTAAAACAAATGACTACATGTTGAGGTTTTTTTTGTTGTCACCTGAGGTTATATGCTTGTTTATATAAGTTGCTGAGGACCACACAATTGTAATTTATGCCCATGAAAAATAAAAACATAGAACTG
>JANDJT010000032.1:24391175-24401864 GCA_024331685.1 Stegophilus panzeri | reverse complement strand
CTGGGCACACCCCTTATCATCAGTCCTTCTCTCCTCTTCTTCCAGCCGCGTCCCCTTCCTATTCTCCTACCAGTCCTTCCTATTCTCAATAAACCCATTGTTTTACCCTACATATTTGTGTTCGTGTGGTTATTTCCATTTTTCAATACAACACCATTGGGTTGCCTCTTTGTGCCAAACATCAGGTCCGATGTACTGCTGTGGGGTCATGCCGTGCCTTTATCTGGACATCCGGAAGTCCTTAGAACTCTGAGGCATATCCAATCTAAGTTCTGGTGGCCCAAAATGGGGACTGACATTTGGAGATTTGTTGCTGCATGTTCCACCTTTGCCCAGAATAAAGAACCTAGAGCCCTACCTCAAGGTAAACTACATCCCCTCCCCATCCCAAGACAACCTTGGTCACACGTATCCATGGATTTTGTGAAAGGTCTACTTAACTCTCAAGGTAATGCTGTTATCCTTGCAGTAGTTGACAGATTTTCTAAAGCATGCTATCTCATTCCTGTCTCCAAGATTCCCACAGCAGGCTAGATAGTGGAACTTCTTGTGTGACATTAGAATTCATGGATTTCCTCAGGATATGGTGTCTGACTGGGGTTCCTAGTTTACCTCAAGGTTCTGGAAGGCTTTTGGACATAATTGTTGCACACCTATATTTAACAAAGATGTGAAACCTGTGTTGTTTGCAATTGTTTGATATCCATGAAAGCACAGTATTTTTGTGAATTTTTGAAACAAAATATGAAAAGGTAAAAACTGTCTAAGACAAATTTTCATAGACTTCTTGGCTCATATTTACCAAGGGTGCCAATATTAGTGGAGGGCCAGATCCGCCAAATATCACGCTCTGTATATGTGTACTCTGGTCAGTGTATGCAATGCTTGTATGCGATGCCTGAATGTTTGTATGTTTATATGAATGTGTGTATTTGTACATATGCAATTACAGTCCATTCAACAATTTCTCAAACTCTTCTACAAAATAGACAGGAACCACCACAAGACCACTGCTGTTAACTGAGTAACTGGTGCTGACCATTTTTAAGACACAACAATTTTGTTGATACACCTTGTAGGTCCAGTTAAGAATTACGCCTCAAGTGGTCCAATACAGGTTGCTTGACCATTTTTCATTTTTCAAAAAAAGGGGGTTTTTTGGAGTGAATTGTATTGTCATTGCAAAACCACAAATTTAAATGTTTTTTTAAATATTTTTTTGCAGCCATCTTTGTGTCATGGCACACATTTCAGAAACCTCAATATTTCAGCTCAGGATGGTCCTAGTTCCTTGGAACAAAAAATGATCTCGGAATCACATTGCAAGGTATATGGACATATATAAACATTTAGCAAATTCTTGTTACTTAGACATAGAACTTAAGTCCTAATGTAATGCTCAAGATTGCTCACAATTCCACTATTAGTAGGTTTATAATGGGAAGAGTTCGAGTCTCAGTCTTACAGTAATTTTTTAGACTGTATCTTGGTAAGACTTATTTTCATTTTATTGGGGCAAGAAATTGCAATTTTTAAAAAAATAATTTCCACTTACTTTTGAGTTGAATAACTATGGTATGAACCTGAAATTTTCACAGAAATAAGTCCTCTATAGTAGCATTCTGCTGTAAAAACTTTGAGTTTGATATTCCACTGGTTACAGATCTAGGGCTAGTAGAATTCTGGGGAAAAGCCTACTTAATTCATGTGTTTTGAGAAATTAACAGATGTAATATAAGCATAAATAATTTTTACAAAATGAACAGTATTTTACAGTAATCATGTTTATGATTGACATATCTATGCTTGCCAAATAGACCTAAAATGTTATTAAATTTGATATTGGCAACAGTGAAGGGTTCACAGGGTTCTGCAAATCTGCAGAGTTAAGCTCCAACCTCCAAGCTCACCTGAATGAAAATTTCTAGTAATCCTGAAGACCTTGGTTAGCTCAGGTGTGTTTGATTAGGGTAACTCTGCAGGACAATGGACCTCCACGGCCAGATTTAAAGAACCCTGATCATCATGTTGATACAGGTGTACAGTTGGTATGTGTGAACAGTTTTCATCCAAATATAGATGTTATAGTGTTCGATTGGGTCATAAACAGAGCTATGGTGTTGTTTCTCCTGTGATAAAGGCAGTAAGTAACTACAGCTCCGGAGAAAAGGAGTTAATGTGTTCAAGGATAGGATGTGGTTAAATCAGTTTGTAAGGATCATGAAAAAAAAGGTTACAAAACCATCTCTAAAGAGTTTGGACTCCACCAATCCACAGTCAGACAGATTGTGTACAAATGGAGGACCATTAAGACCATTATTATCCTCACCAGGAGTGGTTGACCAACAAAGATCACTCTAAGAGCAAGACAATAGTCTGTGAGGTCATAAAGGAGCCAAGGTAGCATTTTAGCAACTAAGGTCCTCTACCTGCGTGATGAACCAAAATTTTTACGGCACAAACCAGCACAAACGGAGCACAAACGATTGAGACTATTCTGCCAACGTTTTGCGTTGATGGGGGGGCCAACTTCACGCAGGTGGCCTACTCTTCTTTAGACTGTGCACTAAATACTAAATTAAAATGAAAAAAGATCAGAATGAATAGAAATACTAAATCATAAGATTTATCACAAGAAAGATAAAATATATGTACAGGAATGTGCAAAAAATGGATGTTATGCAATGTGTTAGGTATAGTAATGATGCAGTGTGCAGAGTGTCAGTGGAGTGCAGAGTGACTGAAGAGACTTTATGGAGTCCTAAGGGACCTGTATGGTGGACATATCTGTGTTGAGGTGTCTGATAGTTTGAGGGAAGAAGCTCATCCTGAGTCTCTCAGTTTTAGCCATCAGACTATGGAAGTGCTTGCCTGATTGCAGCAGGCTAAACAGACAGGCAGGGTGGAGTCCCTGATGATTTCAGCAGCTCTTGTACTGCATCACCTAGTGTAGAAGTCAGGCAGAGAGGGGAGAGCAGACCCAGAGATGCACTCAGCTAAGTGCACCATTGTCTGCTCGGGCAGGATAGAGCAGTTTCCATATCACGCTGAGATGCATTGAGTAAATAAATGTTCTATAGCCCCAGTATAGAAAGTTTTCAGGATAGCTGGGGAGACCCTGAATTTCCTCAGCAGTATCAGGTGGTACAACTATTGTCTGGCTTCGTTCACCTGAGCTTGAGTGTGATGCGTCCAGTTCAGGTCCTCAAAGATGTGTACCCCAAGGTACCTGAAGCTGCTCAATCTCTCCATGGGGGTCTTACCGATCTCGAGTGGGGTGTAGTTCCTCTGCTGCCTCTTCCTGATGTCCAAAACTAGCTCCTTGGTTTTACTGTTGTTCGGAGAGAGACTGTTAGCCTGGCACCAAGCTATGAGTTTCTCCACCTCGTCAAGGTAGGCAACGAGATGAGATGAGGACCATAACCACTGTGTCGTCAGCAAACTTGATGATAGAGGTGGAGCTGTGAGAGGACACATAGTCGTGTGTAGAGAGAGTAGACCAAGACAGGACACAACCTTGTGGGGTTCCCGGGCTCACTGTGATGGTGTTGGAGGTAAACTGGCCAACTCTTACTACCTGGGGTCTGCCAGTGAGGAAGCCTCACATAGTTAATGTCCATGTGGGTGAGGGTGGTGTGAAGGATGTGAGAGATTGCATCCTCAGTAGACCTATTGGGGCAGTAGGTGAAGTGGAGTGGGTCTATGCTGTCAGGGATGGAGGAGCAGACACAGCTTTTGATAAGCCTCACAAAATCCTTCATGACAAGAGATGTTAAGACTACAGGATTATAGTAATTTAAGATAAGATAAGATAAGATAATACTTTATTAATCCCCAGATGAAGAAATTAGGGTGTTATAGCAGCAGTCAAAAAAAAGACAAAAAGAAAAGAAAGAAGAGTTAAAAGAGATAGTAAGGAGAACAATACAGGGATATATAAAAAGTGTATACAGGATGTATAAATATGTATAGACATAAGCACAAACTCTCTATACATAATATATATATAAATAATAGAGTCTTTATTGGTCACATATACAGTGAAATTGTTTTCTTTGCATACCCCAGCCTGTCAGGAAGCTGGGGTCAGAGTGCAAGGTCAGCCATGATACAACACCCCTGGAGCAGAGACAGTTAAGGGCCTTGCTCAAGGGCCCAACAGTGGCAGCTTGGCAGTGCTGGGGCTTGAACCCCCAACCTTCCGAGCGGTAACCCAGAGCCTTAACCGCTAAGCCACCACTGCCCTTATATATATTTTTATGCATCTATATACACACACACACACATACATATGAGCAGTATATACAGCAAGCAACAATGTACAGTCCAACTATGCAAGTAGCCCATGTACATATCGCATTTGTACAATACTATATACATATTGCAGCTGTATGGTATGATCAGTGTGGACATATAACAAAAACTTTGAAGCAGTGATGTGATGTATGAGCAGTGCAAAAAGTACAGTATGGTACCTATATGAAAACAGTGTAGCAGTGTATTTGTAGTGTAGTCAAAAGTCAAAAGTAAGGTAAGGTTAAGGGAGGGGGTGGCTAAGTGTTGTACAGTCTGATGGCTGTCGGCACAAAGGAACATCTGAAGTGTTCCGTCTTGCACCTGGGGGGGATGAGCCTGTGGCTGAAGATGCTCTCCATCTGCCACAGCTCAGCATACAGTGCATGAAGAGGGTTTCCCAAAATGGACCTGATTTTGTTTCTTATTCTCTTCTCCACCACTGTCTCCAGATTGCCCAGTTTGTGACCAACAACAGAGCTGGACTTCTTCACTAACTTGTTGAGTTTGTCAGCCTCCCCAGTCTTAATTCCACCTCCCCAGCATGTCACAGCAAAGAACAGTGCACTGGCTACTACAGACTGATATTACATCTGCAATAGCTTGCTGCTCACGTCAAACGACCTGAGCCTCCTTAGAAAGAACAGTCTGCTCTGTCCCTTCTGGTAGAGAGCTTCGGTTTTCTGACCAGTACAGCTTGCTGATGATGTGCACTCCCAGGAACTTGCACGAGTACACCATCTCTATTTTCTCCCCCTGGATGGTAATAGGTGTTGTGAGCTTTCTGTTTCGGCGGAAGTCCACTATCAGTTCTTTGGTCTTGCCGATGTTGAGCTGAAGGTGGTTATCCTCAGACCATCTGACAAAGCTCTCCACTATGCCTCTGTACTCCTGCTCCTTATCTTCACTGATGCAGCTCACGATGGAGGAGTCATCAGAGAATCTCTGGAGGTGGCATGTACCAGAGTTGTATATGGTCAATAGAAAGGGTGAAAGCACAGTTCCTTGAGGTGCGCTGGTGTTGCACATCACCACATCTGACAGGCTGCCCTGCAGTCGGACATACTGTGGTCTGCTGGTGAGATAGTCCATGATCCAGGCCAACATGTCGTGGTCTACCCGCATGTCCCAGAGCTTTTCTGCAAGCAGAGGGGGGCGGATGGTGTTAAATGCACTTGAAAAATCAAAAAACATGATTCTCAATGTGCTTCCTGGCCTCTCCAGGTGTGAGTAAGCTCTATGCAGTAGCTAGATGATCGCATCATCCACGCCGATTTGGGTCCAGTATGCAAACTGCAGCGAATCAAGGGAGTCACTTACAATCAGCTTCAGGTGGCTCAGGACCAGTCTCTCAAAGGTCTTCATGACATGTGAGGTCAGAACCACAGGTCTGTAGTCATTTGAGGTACTGGGATGACTTTTCTTGGGCACCAGAACAATGCAGGAGGTTTTCCACAGTTCTCTAGCACAGTCATAACTATGCCATAGAATTGCTACCAGGTACTACTCTACCATGCATTTTGTGATGGGGTAGGCCACTAGCTTTTGCCTGTTAAAAACCTCTTGGAACTCATGATATTCTGTGGGCTTTTATACTCTCTACAGTGGTTGAGGCAAAGATGGGGGATGTGTATATACTGTTTACGGCAATGGGCGTACCATTTCCTTGTCCTACCATGTTATTTGAGGGTCGTGAAGGTGCATCCAGGGGAATCCGAGGATGATTGAGTGTTTGGCAGTGATGGTAATGAGGAAGGAGACGTATTCTTGGTGAAGAGTGCTGACTTGGAGCAGAAGGGATTTAGTGCATCACATGACAGTTCCATCTCCTATTGGTCCTCCATCAATGGCACAAATCTTTAAGGGATGCTATAGTGGCTACAGTGGCTGTAGTGGGTATGTTGGGTTTCATGATGGTATCGTGGAAATTTCCTGCTGCTATGGAGTCAATCAGCACTCAGAGAACAGAGACTTGACCTGAGTGTTTTGTCTGCACATTTATCATGAAAGATGATGAGACAGAAACTGAGATGAACTCACCATGGTACATGTGGAGGTAGTGTACTCTCAGTGGGACTGGTTTGGACCAGGGGTTTCTCACAAACAGGGCACTGTGTCACAAAATGATTGGAACAGCCTTTCCTTTCATTGTTTTTCACGTTCAGCAGTGCTCAGTATGGTCTGCTATAAGAATATAAGAATACTAATGTTCAGACAAAACCATAAAATCAGAGGATTAGTAGGCGCTACTACGTAAATGTTTTTTGCTTGTTTGTTCTCTTTCTTACAAGATATTTTAGCTGAACAGCAGGTTATCAGTATGATAATGTGGTAAGACAATTTAAAATTATGCTTTTAGTTATGCTGTACACTGTAGAAGATTATGATAATTTTTCAGATAATAATGTTTTCAGGCGCAGCTTGGTGCCACTTTTTGTGCTATAAAATGTTTAACACAATGTTGGCTGCTTCTTAAAAAGTAAAATTCTGGGGAACATGTATTTTCAATTGTTTTGAACTAGTAAGCAGATACCGGGATGTAGTGAAAACTGATATATTGAGCTATAATCTTATATAATCTTAGTTAGGATTTGTTGATTAGTACAGTGGAGACCAGAGGATAGTGGGTGCCAAATCTTCATCACTAGTGGAGAAAGAAAGAGATTGGAATTTACAGGAAGTTAACTAGGAAGAAGGTGGAGCTTCAGGTGTGATATTTCTACAAATTTCAGTTATTCCATAACTTCATTTATCATACCATACCATCCCTTGTTCAGCAGATACAAAATGAACTTAATCAGTGGAATAATGTGCTATAATTACCTGTTAATACTGAGCTAAACAGGCCTTCAAAACTGAAATTCATTAATTTTGTTAGAACTTCATCTGTGCATTTAGGGGAAAATACACACAGAGTACCACTGAATCATGTATCTTATCTGTTCTTTATTGAAATTATTTACTTCTAGTGGAACTGAATACAAGTGTTTTATCATGAGAGAATCTGATGCAACTGAAAATAAATAGCCTGTATTTTATTAGTCATTTCTGAGAAAAGTATTTCTGTAAACAAAAAACTTAAAGATAGAATTTAAAATATCTGCTTTAAATATCTCCATCCTGCTACTATGAACTTAATAAGATGGACAGATAAAAGGTCACGTTTCCAAATTATGCCAGCAACACTTTATCATTCAGCCGTTGAGTTTTACTTCTGCTGTCTACCACAGGATGGCATAGGAGATTACTTGAAATGTCCTCAGAGATATGCAGCAATAGTTCTGCAGACATAACAAGGAAGGAAAGACAAAACATCAAACATGCAGTATGTACTGTACCAGGGCATTAAAGATTACTAGATCATTAGAACACAGGAAATTAAACAAGACATCTTGGATCAATTTTTAAGCACTACACCCCCAATTACTTCTTTGTTTATTACTGAACACACACGGCAGCTAATCCTTGTATTTTTCTTTATGTATTTCTTTACATGTCTATATGAAATGACAAAAAGCACTGAAGTACTTAAATACTTAAGGATTAAGTATTTGAATAACTTGAGAAAGACTAAGTATTAGAGATTCAGTACTCACTGATACACTGTTCCAGACATCACGTCTATAAAACCACCTATGAGAAATACAAAATGGGCCTGTGTTACACAATATACTGTATACACGTAGTCATTTGCTTTGTATACATATAGTGGAACAAACACAGTAATAAAAAAAAAGTCAGATAATTGACTTTCAATCATACTGTCAAACACTTAAGTGCAAAAGCTTCAACAATGTTAAACTAAATAATGTGATTGAATGAATATGGTAATGTTTGTTAGAAGCAGAATGTGATACCTGACTCGCAGATCGTCTCACAGAACACAGGACATATGTAGCAGTAGGAGCATTGCTAGGGGAAGAAATCAAAATCTTAATAAGAATTCTGAAAGGAACTATACATTAAACCTTTAGACCATCAGTTTTGTAAAAGCCTGTGAGCTCAGTAGTGGCCATAAAATGTCCGTCATCAACTTGGGAACATGATACAATATAAAAGAAATTATAGAGAGAGAGATTATAAAATAATATTTGATAGCACTGATTATATTATACACCCTCTTTTTGTACCACACTTGTATACTTGTGCACACTTTGTATAGATGTACATACATCACAGTGTTGGCAATGCACTGATGAGTCTCCTGCCTTGCACGGGCATTCATCACAACTGTTGCAGTGCTGAGAAAGAAGGAAAAAGACAGTAAAAGTTCCTTCTGAGAGTTGTTTTTTTTTTTGTTTTGTTTTTTTACATTTTAATTTATGCCCATATTTTAATTTAATTTATGAAACTTTACACATCAACACATTTCGGAAGGAAAAGCACCTGATAGCCACTGTAAAATTTGTAGGTGGATCAGTGATGCTTTGGACTGTTTTGTGACTACTGAGCAAGGGGCTGGTATAAAAAAAATATTGATTGTGTGTTTGTTTCACTACAGCATGAAGCTATCCAGCAACTTGATCAAAGCCTGAAATTAAAAAGTAAATTAAAATATATTTATGGTTTCTTAAAGTCAGTGTGTTATAGGCAGGAAATCATTTTGGCCAAAACACAATTTTTCATCATTTTTAGAATTCAACCATAGCAACATCTGACAAATATAAGGATGCTAATGTTACGCTACCTGTTACAGTTGCCTAACGAGCAAAGATAACATTCCAGCATCAAAGGAACGGATATACAATTACCAAAAAAGTATTGCATTCATGTTTTACTGCATATGGTGTGTATGTAATTCATGCTGGTACCTCACAGATGGAGCACAGACTACACAGAGATCCACTGTGATACTGTGATGCAGTTGTGGTCTCTGTCTCAGCTGCTTTTCCTTTTTCATCATTGCCAGTGTTTTCTACAGAGCAAACAATGCACACTTAATCAGTTAAAATCTGCATGCACTGTAAAGCCGGATGCATTGATTCTAAAGAGTGTGTTTCAGTATCATAAAAAGACATGAAGCATAACTTAGAAAACATAATTTAGAAATTTCAGCTATCAAATTAATTTCCTTTGCCATTATACATTTCTCTCATTTTGTTTGTTTGCACAAAACAAATACAATAAACTGTTTGCACAAAACTAATTCAGTGGTAAATTATTAATATTTACATTGTATAGTCATGGAAGGAGAGATACACACTGCTACTTCAGCTATGTTGGTAGATTACTATCACTATCCACATTCTCAATTAAACTATTACATATTTTAACTTGACTGATGAAATAAAAATCTGGTGGTGAAGACCAAATGTCAAGAGAAACTTAATGATTTTTTTTTATTAGTGACTAATAATAAATAAGGAAATTGTGAAAGCTGATGATCGATTAGATCCATGAACAGAAATCTGACACTAATGTTGTAATGAACAAGATATTTGGTGCTATATTTTCAGGACACAATAGAGAGTTAAGGTATTGTGTTACAATTAAATGTCATCAAAAGGACAATCAACATTTCAATTAATCTCAACTTTATTTGTAAAAGTGTTTCTAACAATATATATTGTTATATAGATTTTGATCCCTAATAAGCAAGTCAGAGGTGGTAGTAGCAAGAAAAATCTCCCAGAGAGTACATGAGGAAGAAACCTTAAGAGGAACCAGACTCTAAAGAGAACCCGTCGTCGTCTGGGTGACACGGGACAGTTGGATTTATAAATAATTACAGAATACAGTAAGTTCAAACATGAAATCTTTTGCCATATAATACCATTATACAAAAACCTCTTTCTATACTAGATATCAGTAAATTGGTTGTTTTGGAAAAATAACTATGAAATATTTTTTACTTCAAAGCTGGCTTTCATAAATTTTGGCTAGTAATATAAATCTACTAAGAATAGCTCTGCAGTCTCATTTTGACAAACCAAAAAAAAAATGTGTAATTTGAGGGCAAACTGATGTGTGCATTAACAGTGTAACAGTTGTTCCTTTTCAAATGGAATTCAACATTGCATGAGTTTTATGCTGTGGGAATCGCCCTTACGCTTGACCGGTATCTGAAGCTTGTGTAACATCATGCCTATTTATAGGCCTGCTGTGATCTGGTGACATGGTAATTAAGCACGTCGTGTGATATAAAAACGGCACCTATGAACTGTGCTGTCAGCCTTATTATCTTCAGTGAGACTGTGTGTTGGTCGTTTTTATAACGCTCGCAAAAAGATTCATTTCCTCTCTATCTTTTCCAAAAAAAAAAGAAAGAAAAATCTCTTTACTTTTCTGTCCCTTTAAAAAAAAGAGAGAGAGAAAAGTATGAGTGAGAGAGAATTCAGGAAGTGTCATGCCTTGCTCCCGTTTCATCACGGGGGGGGGGGGGGGGGGGACCCCCTT
>JANDJT010000032.1:24381035-24391165 GCA_024331685.1 Stegophilus panzeri | reverse complement strand
GCGCGTGGGGGGGGGCGGGGGGGCGGGACACACTTTCTGTGTGAAGTATCTAGGTTTGGAGCACGCCAGGGCAGCCTTCGCGAGGTCTGTGAACGCATTACAATTAGGCAGCTCCTCTCGCAGCTCGCTCTCTTCTCAGCCAAAGTGAGTTGGTTTTCAGAGCCTAGCGGATCTGGTCCCTCTTGCAATGTCTCGTTCCCTTTTCAAGGAACAGGGTTACATGCGTAACCCAGACGTTTTAACTTTTATTTCCTTTCAAAGACTGTACATTCCATTGTTAAGCTCAGGGTAGGGTTCATTTTGTGCTTGTAAAGGAACAATCAGACTTATGAACAATCAGCTGCTTATGCTTATGACTTAAGAACAATCAGCTGCTTATACCTAAAGCTGGGAGTGCCAAAACTGCATTCCTGCAGTGGCACACACCCTTGCCTGCAGACTTTGCAGAGTATACTAATGAAAAATTAGTAAAATGAAAAAAAAGAAAAAAAAAAAAGAAAAAAAAAAAAACCTTTTGAGCGGACTATGATCTGAAAAAAAAAAGTTTGGTTATATGTTTATCGTAGGATGGAATTTTCATATTGTTTCACTCACAGCTACAGAGGATAAGATAAGATCTGTGTGTATGTACATATGCTAGAGTTCTATTTGTACATACAGTGGTGCTTGTAAGTTTGTGAATGATCCATATTTCTGCATAAATATATCATCAGATTTTCACAGAAGTCCTAAAAGTAGACAACAAGAACACAATTAAACAAATGAGACAATTATAATACTTGGTCATTTATTTTTTAGTGAAATGATCCAATATTACATATCTCTGAGTGGCAAAAGTATGTGAACCTTTGCTTTCACTATCTGGTGTGACCAGATCAGTGGGTTTCAGGCAGTGGCTGTGAATTGTTATGAGCTCCAAATGTTTTTCAGTCACAGAACTCATGTGTTGACGGGGCAAAAGAAAAACGTTCAGTAGATCTGCTCTATTAGTATTAGTATTACTCCTCCCTTGTCAATCAGAGAGATACTAAGCAATAATGAGTGTCTTTGAGCTCGTCTATGAGGAAGAGGTCAGCGTCACCTCCATGTCATGGATTTCCCCGCCATGCTACAAGCAGAGGCTCTCAGCGCGCATAACAGCCAGCAGCACTATGGCACTCACTTCCTTGTTGTCTTGTCTTTTGTTTACTTTGCCACGTGTGTTTTGGTTTAGTTTATGTCCTGTCTCCATCCATGTACTGTCATTGATTGCCTCCCTCACGTGTCTCTATTATGCCCACCTATTTTCAGTTTACCTTTGATTAGTTTGTATATTTACACCCCTGTGTGTCTTTGTCCTGGGCAATGCAAACACACCATTTTTATCTCATATCTGACTTTACCAAGCTGTTTTGTCTGTGTATGTTATTCTTGTTTCTGGATATTTTGCCTCTGTGACAGCTTGAAAAGATGAGGTGGCTGCTTAAAAAGTAACTTATGGCCTTTTATGACAGCAAGATTCACTTATAATTTCAGCAGACATTAAAAAACATTCAACAAATTATTTTATGTTTCTGTCAACAGCAAACACCTGTGGGGGGCTTAAAATGGTTTGAACAGTTCAGATGCTTGCTAGTGTTCAGATATAGCAGGCTATTTTAGAACTGCATGCCTGTAATGAGACAACAAAAGCATACACTGTCGCAAACTGGAAAGAGGAAAAAACCTTATAATTGTAATCAATGATTTTTTTGTGGTAAATTTATTCTAAGCAAGAGATTATTCAAATGTGAAGGGACTAAAGATCACTGATTGGTGGTAAACTAGTTGAAATCAATGCAGTGTCTTTTAAATATGATCCAAACTTGTGTTAAATGTATAAAATTCCTTAGATGCCTAAACATGTACTTTTGTGACAGCATGGCTAAGAGGCCTAAACTGTAACACTGTAAATAGATACCTTCAGCTTTTTCCTCAGCTTCATCATCTGAACCTTTTTGTCCATTCTCATCTTCATCGTCTTTGCCCTCGTCCTCATCAGCCTCTTCTGTTGTAAAATGTACGTCAACATCCTCCTCACGGTCACCATTGTCATCAGACACAGTAATTTCCTTCTCTTCCTCGGTTTCTTCTTTCTCCTCCTCCTCTTCATCTACAGCTTCTTCCTCCTCAGCTCCATCTTCCTCCACATCTTCAGCCTCATCCTCCTCTGAATCTTCTTCTCCTTCAACCTCAGTTTCCATAGTGGCTTCATCCTCAGCCTCTTCTTCCTCTCCATAATCCTCCCTCTCAGCTTCACCCTCCTCTGTGGTGTCTTCTTCCTCAGCAGTGTCATCCTCTGCAGATTCTTCCTCTTTTGTCTGATCCACTTCCGCTGCTACTTCTTCCTCATCATCATCTGCCTCTGTTTCTCCATTTTCCTCTTCATCACTCTCTCCTCCTAGATCCTGTGCTCCCTCATCAGGTGCTTCTCCATCTTCATCACTTTCTTCTGTGTTCAATTCCCCTAGCTCCTCTGCTTCGTCCTGGTTCTCGTCCTCTGCCTCCACTGCTTCATGAGTCCATACTCCGACACTCAGCAGAGCTAGCAGCAGCCACACTAGGCCATGACGCAGAGCTGCCATTTTCAACCCTTGCACAAGAAGGAACCGGATCTTCCAGTCTAGTGCAGTGTCCCCACCCAAAAGCAGTTTAAACTTTAGTTCTTTGCACTAGATAAAAAAAAAAGTAAACAACTCTTGCGAGCCGAGGTGCAGCAGTAGGTCTGCTTTTTGTTTGATTCCTTTGTGACCACTTCAGTTCAGTCACATGCACATGAGCACACACATGCAAATACACTGACACACAATCAGAGAACAAAATGGAGCAAGGAAGCACAGGGACACATGACTGACAAGACCACATGTCTGTAAGGCTGTTCTTCTGATGTCCTCTGTTCAGCCTGTCTATGTGAGTGAGAAAGATAGCAGACATTGCAGTGGTGTGCATGCTAGCAGAAGAGAAAGGCATGCACATATACAGGCACACACACGCACACACACGCACACACACCACCCAATCTCCAAAGTCAGCTAAAGCCTGTCACATATATGCGTAGAGCTTCACTGAGCCTGACAGGTGATTGGGATGCTATATAAAGCAACTCACAATACACTCCACAATCTCACCTTGACCTCATGCACTGTAACTGAAACCAGATCTCTGTCATCTACTTCTTTCATCTTTAAATGTTATTAATTCTATCTACTTGCACAGAACACTAGAAAACAGGAAAAACATTATTGCTCAATGGGTTGCGTTCAATAATAATACTAATAATAATGTATTTGCATGCTCGTGATTTGGAAGGTGTGCAAAATGTCTATCATGTTTCAAGTGTAGGTTAGATGTAGGTCTGAAATTGAGGGTACCACAAATATAACGCAAAATTGATATACGATATACTGTAAATATTCACAAAGGGTTATTTATAGGCACACTGTGCCCCTTTAAAATGTTGAATTAAAGAAAAAACTACCAAATGAAGAACAAATAAAAAAACTGTATTTCTACAATGGTGCTTGAAAGTTTGTGTTAATTTTCTTGAGAAAGAATTTGCTACATTTCTGCATAAACATGACCTAAAACATCATCAGATTTTCAGATGCTGAATGTGCAAAAGAAGCGTGTGGACGGAGGATACGGTCCATGAGTTGCTGGAACATCACTGGGACTGGGGTGGATTGAACCATCGTTTTTACATTTACAGTGGTGCTTGAAAGTTTGTTAACCCCTTTTGTGGACCGCTTTATAATTTTCTACATTTCTGCATAAATATGACCTAAAACATCATCAGATTTTCACCTAAAAGTGGATAAAGAGAGCTCAATTAAACAAATGAGACAAAAATGTTATACTTGTTTATTAATTAATGAGGAAAATGATCCAATATTACATATCTGTGAGTGGCAAAAGTATGTGAACCTTTGCTTTCAGTATCTGATGTGACCCCCCCCAAGTGCAGCAATAACTGCAACTAAACGTTTCTGGTAACCGTTGATCAGTCCTGCACATCGGCTTGGAGTCATTTTAGCCCGTTCCACAGTACAGAACAGCTTCAACTCTGGGATGTTGGTGGGTTTCCTCACATGAATTGCTTGTTTCAGGTCCTTCCACAACATTTCTATTGGATTAAGGTCAGGACTTTGACTTTTCCAAAGTGACCTTGACCTTGGCAATTCCAAAGCATTAACTTTATTCTTCTTTAACCATTCTTTAGTAGAACAACTTGTGTACTTAGGATGGTTGACTTGCTTCATGACCCACTTTCTTTTGAGATTCAGTTCATGGACAGATTTTCCTGACATTTTCCTTTAGAGTTCGCTGGTATAGTTCAGAATTCATTGTACCATCAATGATGGAAAGCCCTCCTGGCCCAGATGCAGCAAAACTGACCATGATACTACCAAACCATGATACTACCATCACCATGTTTCACAGATGGGATAAGGTTCTTATGCTGGAATGCAGTGTTTTCCTTTCTCCAAAAAGTTATATTTTGGTCTCATCCATCCACAAAACATTTTTTGATTAGCCTTCTGGCTTGGCCACATGTTCTTTAACAAACTGCAGACAAGCAGCAATGTTCTTTTTGGAGAGCATTGGCTTTCTCCTTGCAACCCTGCCATGAACATGGTTCATGGTTGTTCAATGTTCTCCTTATGGTGGACTCGTGAAGATTAACCTTACCCAATGTGACAGAGGCCTTTAGTTGCTTAGAAATTAACCCTGGATTCCTTTGTGACCTCGTGGACTATTACACGTCTTGCTCTTGGCGTGATCTTTGTTGGACGACCACTCCTGTGGAGGGTAATAATGGTCTTGAATTTTCTCCATTTGTATACAATCTGTCTGACTGTGGATTGGTGGAGTCTAAACTCTTTAGAGATGGTTTTGTAACCTTTTCCAGCCTGATGAACATCAACAACTCTTATTCTGAGCTCCTCAGGAATCTCCTTTGCTCATGCCATGATACACTTCCACAAACGTGTGTTGTGAAGATCAGACTTTGATAGATTCCTGTTCTTTAAATAAAACAGGGCGCTCACTCACACCTGATCATCATCCCACTGATTCAAAACACCTGACTCTAATTTCACCTTCAAATTTACTACTAATCCTAGAAATTCACATACTTTTGCCACTCACATATGTAATATTGTTTCATTTTTCCCATTAAATAAATGACAAAGTATTATATTTTTGACCTTATTTGTTTAATTGGGTTCTCGTTGTCTATTTTTAGGACTGAAAATCTGGTGTTGTTTTAGGTCATATTTATGCAGAAATATAGAAATTCTAAAGGGTTCACAAACTTTCAAGCATCACTGTATATGTTTGTGATTAGCCACTCATGTGTTCCAATCCATTTTGCTTTGCAACTGTGAGCATGTTTGTTCATGTATACAGAATGAGGAAGTTAGTGCTCCAAGCAAAACATGTTCATTTCTAACATCATTAAGGGGGGTGGTTATCTGTTATGTGGTTGTTAAGACCTAGCTAGCAGGTTGGAATTGGATAGGAGAAAATTAACGGAGAAATTTGGGTTGAAAGCAGGTCAGTTTAAAATGATTTAATAGTGTGATATGCAAAAAAAGGTCTTTGAGTTGTATAATTACCACACTGTTTATAGAATCTATAGAAACATTTCTAGGCTCTTTCCACTCCTACTATGAATCAATTCCATGTTAGTTTCGGCTTGTAGCATGTGTCACAGTGATCAAGACGTGATCATGTGATGACAGAGCTATCAGCTTTCCTGAAATGAGTAAATACCAAGTCAGCTGTATAGGTTACATTACGTCATACCCGAACACGTGTAGCACAGATTATAAACATGAGGCCTGGTCAAATTGTGTGAGGACACAAGAAGATACTCAATACTCACTTGCTGTGCCTTTGATTTTGACTATTACTAAAAAAAAAAAACAGACTAAACTTTTAAATAGAATCTTAATTTTGTGATCGATTAGTGTTTTACTCTAACTTTATTTTTTGTAATGTTTTTTGTAAGGTTTAGTAACTGTGTAAATGACCTTAAAATAATAATAAAATTAATTTAATAATAATAATAATAATAATAATACATTATTATTATTATTATTATTATTATTATTATTATTATTATTATTATTATTATTAAAATATCTAACCGTTAAAAGCAAGAGAAAGAGAGGCAGTGTGTAAAATTAGAGATTACATACTTTGTCATGTTAGTTCAGTTCGGTTCACTTCTGCTGAGCTCCGCCAAATGTTTCACTTTTTAATAGACATTCCATGAGCTCACACAACAGTCAGCAGCACTGTATTAATTACAGCAACATGTAATGTACATTTATGGAGAATGCATTTAGCACTACATTTATATTTTAATTAAAAAAAGAAATACAACACTTAATGTTAATCTACAATACAAAGTTGCACTAATAATAATAAAAACAAACGTTAAATAAAAAAATACCATTCAGTAACAGCATCAGTGTGTTTTAATACTTGCTCTGAGCATTGCATGCACATATTTTCTCTGTGGAAAGAGACGGAAAACCAGCATTGAGATTCTGATTTAGTGTAAAGACATTACAGCAGTGTGTGTGCTGCTTTCTGAAAACGTGGAGGCTGTATGTGTTGACGTCTACCTTGGCCCACCTACGTTTTACAAAACTGCCCATTCCCAGTGCTTACAAATAGAACAAGACTTAACACTTGAAAGAGACATTAACCAAGTCAGCTCTAATAATAAACTGCACCCCTGATTGTATTCCATCCAAAATAGAATTCATTTGATCATAAGCAAAAGAGCAGAAATATAGACAGGTGTCTGATACTGGAGTAGTCATCAGGTTATACACTCTTGTTCTCAGTGTGTGTTAACTGAAACTGATCTCATTACATTAAGCCCCAATCTCTCCCAATTGTTATTGTAAGTAATTACTAACAATGACCACTAAGTGGCACGTGCACTAAGATGCTGCTGTTCACCTTTATTTTATTTCAACAATGATAATTCAGAGAACAAAATCTAGTGAGACTGTAGTAAGAAAAATTTAGTATGTTTAATTTTTATTTAATGATGAGTTATTATACAAATTATACATATAACCTATCCTGAAATACCAATCAATGCAACTTTCTGCTAACTGTTGTAGAGTACAGTTGTTGTTTTTTTTTTTTTTTTTTTTTTTTACTGATTTAACAATTTGACCCAGAAATGGATCAGGCTCATGTATTGCAGTCCATTGAGTTCTTTATTAGTTCTTTATTAGTCCCGATGCTTAATTCGCTTAAACATTTTCATGATAAAATTAGGCATATTTGGTTAAATTTAATTGTTTGAAATTTAAATTGTTTAAATGTTTTGTTATTTTCAGCTTGGCTTGTAATCTGATACTGGCAAACAACATAGAATTATGAAAAGACCCCATCAAACTATTTTCTCTGAGTTTTTGTCTGGTTCTCTGTAGCTCTATCACCTTTCCAATGTGTGTTTGGGATTTATTTTTGCATTTGTCATTGCACTTGATTGGTTATTATTGCTTTGAGCCTTTATAAAATAAATTAAACTCTTCACATAAAAAAAGATCCCACAAATAGATAACAGTTGACTCCCTTGTTTATTAAGGTTGGTCTGAAAGAAGAGTATCAATATATTATTAAGGCATAATCTATCTATCTATCTATAATATATATATATATCTATCTATCTATAATATATATATATATATATATATATATATATTGTCGCGACGGACCGACAGCCGGCGCACAAGGAACTAAAATCGCTCCTTCCCTGTCTGCCACGCTGGCGCTGAAGAGACGGCCCCACTTCAAGAATTTTGATGGCCAGAAAGCACGTGGTGGTGGGGCGGAGCTGCCGACACACCCTCGGCCGATGAATGGTGCGCCGCACGGGAAAATTCCACCATCCAGCAGACGATTGGAGAGTACAAAAGGCTGCTCTTCTGCTTGATTGGAGAGAATGCTCTCAGGTGATATGTGTGCGTGGCTTTCTACTAACACTCATTGTTGTTGACATTTCCGGTGTTCACTAATCGGCATTCTCTGTGTGTGTGTGTTTTCTTTTCAGAAGATTCAGATCTGAACGGAGCCTCCGTTCCCTGACTACGCACGCGGCGTTGCCTGATGGCCCAGAAGAGCCCTCATTTGTCAGGAAAGCACCGGCGCAAATCCTGCAACCCACGCCCGCACGCAATCACACGTGAGCACGCACATGCACCGCGCACTCACACACACACACACCCCTGAACATCAGAAATAAAGAAAAACTCGTTTGGCAATCTTACAATGGCCTCCTGTGTGTCTGTGCTCCACCCACCGCTGGCTAATTTCCTACACTGGTGGAGAATGCGGGCATGAGCACAGACTCACTCATCTAAAAAAAAAAAAAAGGCAAATTTTTTTTTTCATTTCTTTTCCTCTGTCCCTCTCCTCCTTGTAGTTGTTAATAAACATGGATCCTACGCTGCAGCGCCTTCTGGAGACCAGTATCCATCAGCAAACCGTGACACAGCAGCTCGCACACAGCCTACAACCCGTGACACAAGAACTAGTGGCCCTGAGAACAGTGACTCCCGGAGCCACTAAGCCTCTCCCTGATCCTGGCTGCGAGGTCTGACGCCTGCTTCCCCCTCTAACCCCCGAAGATGACATCGAGGCCTACTTCGAGACCTTTGAGTGCATCGCCTGCCGCGAAGATTGGGACCGCGATGAGTGGCCACGCATCCTCAGCCTGCTGCTCTCCGGGGAGGCGCGCACGGCCTACTACGCCCTCTCTCCGGAGGAAGCAGCTGACTATGGAGAGATGAAAAAGGGAATCCTGGTGTGGTGTGGGCGAACCCCCCACCAGGCAGCGGCGGAGTTCCATCGGTGGACTTATCAGCCGGGGGCCAGACCACACGGGCAGATGAACACCCTTACATGCATAACTGAACCCAACATATACAACGCCACCGAGGTGGCAGAAAATGTGGCCATGGACTGATTTCTAAGGGCCCTACCACCAACAGAATGCCAGATCGTGGGAGTGCATGCGCCAGGAATGCCCAAGGAGCTCCTAGCCGCCCTGGAGTGCGCTTTGGCCACCCTGGAACTCGGCTGGGAAGGACGGCAATCCCGTAGTCCGCCCCGAGTGTTCCTGCCCACCGGCTCGACCGCCAGCGCTATCCTGGGGGGGGGAGGACCCTCCAAAGTTCACCCGTCTGTGGGACACCCATAGACGAGCCCATGCCAATGGAGCCAGACCTGGGGCCGTCCAAGAAGGCCCAAAAGCCCTGGTTGGTGGGGTGCGCCCTCCACACGCTGAACCCGCCAAAAGCCCCTACCCTGACGGTGTGGGTTGAGGGGAGCCCGGTCACCGCCCTGCTGGACTCCGGGAGTACCGTGACCCTCGCCCGGCCGAGGATCTTGCCAAGAGAACTCGGCCGGGGCGGGACCATCACCGTAGCCTGCGTCCATGGGGATACCAGGGAAGTCCCAGTGACCGAGGTCCAGATCCGGGGTAAAGCTGGTACCTGGCCACACCTAGTTGGTGTTATCCCTGATCTCCCGGTGACCCTGCTCCTCGGAAGAGACTGGCCAGGGTTCCCGACCAGCCCAGCTCCAAAATCCGGCAGGGCGCCTCAGTGCACGAAGGAGACCTGAGCCTGGCAGGCCTACTTGGCGCAAGACGAGGGGGATGCCATAGCAGAAGGTAAGCCGCGCACACACACACTAACCTGATATCGTCTGTGTTTCACCAGGTGAACCGGCAGGGAAATTTTGGGCGGGAGCAGAAGGAGCACGACTGCTTGAAACACTGCTGGGCCCAGGTGCGACTGATAGAAGGGATCGACCATGACCCTGACCAGAGGCTCCTCTCCTCCTACTTCCTCGTTCAGGGTGGTCTCCTTTACCAACGAACCTGCCACTGAGGGGAGCAGGTGGACCTCCTGGTAGTCCCCAAGACCAAAACCCAGACATTGATGCACCTGGCCCACACCCATCTGCTCGGTGGCCACTTGGGAGCACGAAACACCCTGAAAAAGCTGAAGGATCGCTTTGTCTGGCCAGGGATGGACGCAGAAGTCTGGGGCTTCTGCCAACAATGCCCCCAGTGC
>JANDJT010000032.1:24366759-24380935 GCA_024331685.1 Stegophilus panzeri | reverse complement strand
ACTTTATTTATGGACTTTAATGTTGTGAATTCTTTATATTTCCAGATTTCTTGAGTTAATACTGATGTCTGGTGAAACTTTCATGCCAATAACCTCATTGGAAATATATTTAATGAAAAAAAAAAAAAAAAAAAAAATTGATGTGTTCAATACTTATTTCCTCCACTGTGTGTCTGTGTGTGTCTGTGTGTGTGTCTGTGTGTGTGTCTGTGTGTGTATTGTTACGGCCCAGTCTAGGTTGGGCCGCACAGAGTAACCAGCTCAGGATTCAATTGGATTGATCTTTAAATAAGGGAAGCCAGGAATAACAACACAAACAAGGTTGTGTGAAAAAGGTTGTGGTATATTGTAACAGATAATTATATACATATAACTGTACAAATTAACCAAACCAGGCATAACTTCAGGATGGGCCAAGGCCAAAATAAACAAAAGAATTCTATTATTAGGTAGCTAGCTTACCTAAAAGGAAAAGAAAGAAAATACAAAGATACTTCCCTAACTACCTAAGCAAAAAAAAAAAACAGAGACAAAAGGACCCTCTCCCAAAAGAAATGGCAGCCACACCCCTATTGCCGGTGAACCAAGTGAACATATATACAATAGTGAAGAGAATGCACAATAACAGATACAGGGACAACCAAACTCACAGTCCAAAAACCACGTAAGTGTCAAATACCAGAACAGCAGTCAGAAAATAGCATACAAGCAGCACAACCAAACACAGTCTCTGACCACCAACACATGTAACCACCTCCAACATCCCACACTATGCTCACTCCTCTTCCTCTTTAAATATGGCCGCCAATCAGTGAGGTCTTCCTGGGAGGTGGGAGCAAGGCAGGCTAGGGCAGGCTGGGAGGGAGTTCGGACCTGCACACAAAATATGTCACAGCACAAAAAACTTCCCATCCCAAGATAGCGGGTTGTAACAATATACATATATACAAACACATATATAACATATAGATTATGTCTTAATAATATATTGATACTCTTCATTCAAACCACCCTTTTATATATGTATTAACGCATATATTAATTCTTGTGGTAAAAACCAAATGAACAATGTATACAATCAGAAATTTTTATTCTGCTCTCCTTTTGTCCAAGTTTGACCCCACTCTCTTATTCTGCAATCTTACGTTTTCCTTTGGCATAATGAATCTATCTAATCAAATATCAGAAGTGACCACACTCTCATAAAATAGACTGTATGACAGGAATACGCAGCCTTTTACACCACTGTGTGTCTATGTGTGAGATGAAGAGAAAGGGGGCAAAAGAGAGATGAAAGATGAGGGAACCATTCTCACATCTCTGGTGTAGATGGGTTTACTAAAAAAATAACAGAAAAAGAAAGAAAGTAAAGTTCCATTGAGAGATTATATATAACTCAGAGCCAAGCTTTGGCACTAAAAATATAGTCATTATATTTGCAATAATACAAACAAATGAATGAATAATGTTGAAATTAAAGTCACCTTTACGTGTGGGAGGTGGTTTAGTGGATTTTAGCACACTGCTTTGAGAGAGAGCCTCAGCCATCCATATAAGTGTTGATGAACAGAATTCCATCTGGAGGAGAGTGACAGTGAATAGGAAAGGGGTTGGCACAAAGATAGGCACTTCAAGAAATTCTCAGAATGAATTTTGAGGTTACACTGAACTAAATCCAAGCAGACCACCAACCTCAGACTCAAGGGCTCTTAATCTGCGATCCAAATCCCTGATCTCAGCTGTTTGTTTGAGAACACCATCCACCCTATAAGTGCAAACACACACACACACACACACACACACACACTGATCAGCCATAACATTAAAACCACTTTCCTAATATTGTGTCGGTCCCCCTTGTGCCACCAAAATAGCTTTGACCCATTGAGGCATGGACTCCACAAGACCTTTGAAGGTGTGCTGTGATATCTGGGACCAAGACTTAGCAGCAGATCCCTTTAAGTTCTGTACATTGTGTGGTGGGGCCTCCATGGAGTGGACCTGTTTGTCAAGCACATCCCACCGATGCTCAAGTGGGGAATTTGGTGCCCAAGTCAACACCTCTTTGTCATGTTCCTCAAACCATTCCTGAACAAATTTTGCAGTTTGTCAGGACACATTATCCTGCTGAAAGAGGCCACTGCCAAAGTAACATCCACATGAACACCAGGACCCAAGGCTTCCCAGCAGAACATTGCCCAGAGCATCACACTGCCTCCATCGCCTTGCCTTCTTCCCATAGTGCATCCTGGTGCCATCTCTTCCCCAGGTAATGATTTTGACTGGATCCCCAGGCCCAGCTGAAGAGAGGCTGCCCTATAGCACGATGCTGCTGCCACCACCATGCTTCACTGTGGGAATGGTCACATACTTTGTCATGTTAGTTCAGTTCGGTTCACTTCTGCTGAGCTCTGCCAAATGTTTCACTTTTTAATAGACACTCCATGAGCTCAAACAACAGTCAGCAGCACTGTATTAATTACAGCAACATGTAATGTACATTTATGGAGAATGCATTTAGCACTACATTTATATTTTGATTAAAAAAAGAAATACAACACTGAATGTTAATCTACAATACAAAGTTGCACTAATAATAACAATTATAATAATAACAACAAAAACAAAAGTTAAATAAAAAATACTGTTCAGTAACAGCATCAGTGTCTTTTAAAATGTCTGCTGCTTTCTGAAAACGTGGAGGCTGTATGTCTTGACTTCTACCTTGGCCCACCTACATTTTACAAAACTGCCCATTCCCAGTGCTTATAAATAGAACAAGACCTAACACTTGAAAGAGGCATTAAGCAAGTCAGCTCTAATACCAAACTGCACCCCTGATTCATATTACATCCATTCTTTCCAATATGTGTGTCACGATTTCCCCTCACACTAGCGCTGGAGCATGCGGCGTGCATTGAAACCCAAAGCGCCAGCACAAAATGTGAGCGCGCACTTTCAGGTTTGTCCGTGACAGTGACGTTTTTTTAGTTTCTACACGTGCATTAGTTGTGATTTCTGTCCTGTCTCCGCCCTTGTATTGTCATTGGTTGTTTCCCGTATGTGTCATCATTAGTCTCAGCTGTTTTGTGTTCACCCTTATGTTTAGTACTTAAACCCCTGGTGTCTCTTTATTCGTCACGAACTATTAAGTGTATTCATCATGCTAAGCCTTTGTTCATCATGGTCCGGTTCATGGTTTTTGAGCTTGTGTCTAGTTCCTCGTTTTGTGGTTTGCCTTGCCTAGTTTATGCCCGTTTGCCAATCACCTGATCTTTTGATTCTGTGTTTCTGACTACGCTTTTGATTCATGAGTTGCATTTGCATCCGTCTTAACCTCCATTATGTTCCAATACATTCCGAACGTAACAGTGTATTTGGGAATTATTTTTGCATTTGTCATTGCACATTTTTGCTTTGGGCCTTTATCAAATAAATTAAAACTGTTCACAAAAAAAACGCCACAAATAGTAACAATTCACTCCCTTATTTATTAACGGTGGTCTGAAAGAAGATTATAAATATATTATTAGGATATAATCTATATGTGTTTTAATGTTGCTGTAGGTCTCTTGGCAGCCTCCCTGATTCATTATCTTCTTGTCCTTTTCTCAGCCTTCTGGAGGCTCTGCTAAATATGAACAAAGGCTCATATTTATCAAGGGTGCCAATATTAGTGGAGAGCACTGTATATGCTGATTCACCCTGTCCCTGATCAGAATAAGATGTATAATTAAGATGAATTAATTTTTTAAAAATCATGTATTAGCGCTATTACATCTGGTACATACAGTATGTAGGAAACCTATATGTGAATGCGTATTTTTTTAAACTGCTTTAAGAATACACTACAATGTACAGCAACATGTTTAATGTTGACAAATTTGCCTGATTTTCACCTGATTCTGGAAAATAATCACTGAATTCATCTTAAATATAACTTACAGATAAAAAAGGGCACACAGTATCATTGATGTAAAGCAGCCTTTTTTGCCTGTGCAAAAGTATGGCGTCAAAGTAGTGGCTAATGGCTGATATGAAAGGAGAAATTCAGGGCTTTGAGAATTTAAAATTTTTCATTTTAAGTATTTATTTTTTACCTAGACTACTAGGTTTAAATGCTATAATATTATTGTGATATTTGTATACAGTGGTTTACAATCAAAAACGCTTTGTTATTGTGGAGACGTGTGAATTGTTTGGCCAGCAGGGGGCTCACACCCCTCACTTTTCCCCATCACCTTGCTCACCAGCAGCTGGCTGACAGAACATTTCTAGATTACATAAGTGAACTCTGTCCCTGTTTGGTCTAAGTTCTGTTGCTAAGAACAATGTGGAATTTATAAAAGTGAAAATATTAGAATACATTTTTACATTTTTCTGTATTTATAATGCAAGAAATTATCTTGACTGTAGGTATTTGGTTAATAAGTACAGTAAATGTATGGTGTCATGCAGATAACAAATGTTTATTAGGCACAACATACCACAAATAACTCTGATAATACTTTGACCATTACTCTACTCTGAATGAGTGAACCCTGCTGATATCAGTAAAAAAAACAAACAAAACAACAACAGTGCATTCATGTAGGGTCTTTCTGGGCTTTCACTTCATAAACATACAATGAGTGAGTGTAAACATATGTGCATTCATCAGATTCTGCAGGACTGCCTTCATGCCAGTTCCCTAACTTTCACCACTGATGCACAACAGCAAACTAAGTAATAACAGCCTGCTCTTGTGAAGACTCATCAGTTTGAGTGAGTAAGCAAGTGAGTCAGTGGAGTCTGTTGTAAACCAGAGCAGTGAGGTAATTTAAAGAATGCTTCTACATGCAGCATAACAACTGTGTATAGTTCCTATATATGGAAGATAAATCGGAACACTCACTTGACAGACATGCGCTTTACAGTCTCCGTGTCACTTGCTCTTAGCTTCTTTGCCTCAGCAGACAAGAAGTTCTCCTTCTGAATGTTCTCCCATGTCATTAGCCGGTTATTAGCTTTATCCTTTAAGTCCACAGCTAACAAAGGAAAGTAAAATCGGCCTTGCGTTTGTAAAAAGCATTCTGATTTGTATTCAGTTGAAAAATTGCAATTTTCAACCTATGCAAAATAATGACCACATTTTTACCTCTCATTTCTGTCAGTGTGTCTCCTCTATTACATTGGCATTTGTCTGCAACGAAAATTAAATACGCTTACCAAATTGGTGCACCTTCTCAGAGGGCACCTTACGGATGTTCCGCTTGATGAAGAGGTGGAAGTGAGAGATGATGATGAAGGGTGGAGCGAGGCATGGTCGAGAATGATACCCCACAATTACGTTGTAGCGCTGGAACTTCCAGTATGTGTCACTCCGATCTTGCACCTTGTTGAACGTGTAACTAGATAAAAGGAGAAAAAAGAGAGAGGAGGACCAGGGATCAAAACAGACCCATGATACATCAGTGTGTTACAGCAGCACTTAAGC
The DNA here is from genome assembly GCA_024331685.1 of Stegophilus panzeri. Taxonomy (NCBI): domain Eukaryota; kingdom Metazoa; phylum Chordata; class Actinopteri; order Siluriformes; family Trichomycteridae; genus Stegophilus; species Stegophilus panzeri. Next base: position 24,375,459 of record JANDJT010000032.1, on the reverse strand, counting down.
TGCGATAATAAGTACAATGAATGGAAATTTGAATGGCTATATGGACAGTTGACTACCTGAACATGGCGATGAGTAGGTTAATGAGCAGGATGTTGGTGACCAAAAGGTAGATGATGAGTAAGATGACCACAAGCCAGTTATGATGTGCTTCCCTACATGGTTCTGCACCTGCGTTAACTAATGTTGCATTGTCTGTGCAATGTACATCCCAACTATATCCAGCTGAACACACACACAGATAGAGTACAATAATAATGAATCCAACACTGAACACTAAATTAATCAACAATTGTAATAGTATATGAGAACATGGTGATGAATGAGAACATACAGTCTATTTCCTCCACAGGAATTTGTCCAAATATGTGTAAATATGGCCTGTATAATACACGGCGAAGTATCCTATCAGCACTTGAGTCATAGGGGTATATCAGAGCCTGATTGGCCACTCCATATGCCAACAACCACACAGCAAGGAAGAACAGAAAGAAGAAGATATCTTTCATCTGGAAGGAAAAAGCCAGAGAAAGAGATTTGATAGTTGATCCTTTAAACACAACATAATAATGCATTCTTGGGCAATACAAAATAATCCCACTATCCTAGCATGACTAGTAGAAAAAGGCTACCTATTGAGCTGACATCATAACTTCGAGCTCCTGAATTTCCTGAACTTTTTATTTGTTTGTCTTTGCTGTTTCAGTGTGCCAATGCTCCAACAGCAGGATTGTTTTATATTCTGTGTTCAAGCCAACTGACCTAAGTGTACAGTACTCTGTTGCTCTGCACAGTTTGTCATCTCCTCTCTACCCCTTCCATCAAAGCAAAGTGACCACCGTAGGACCACGGCTGACAGGATATTATTTGGGTGGTGCATTCTCAGCAGACAGCAGACACTGACATGGTAGTAGCATGGTAAAGCTCTATCCGGATAGGACTAAATTTAAATGGGTCCTGGGATAATTTCCTATTTCACAGGTGCTCCTCTTTGTTTTTATTTCCATCCAGAAATACCATGTTGGCCTTTCTGTCCATCCTCCTCTGGGAAAAATAGCAGGCCGAATTACGTACTCAGGATCATTTGATAATTTTAGTCACACCTAGATACATGCCTGTGATTTTCTATGCAGATGTCACCTTGCGTTGGGAAATAAAATATGTTTGACTGCTGCTACTTATTTAGTATTTGCTGCCGTATTTAGTCTCATAGCACATGTATCAGTGACCCTCCCCCAGATATTAAACACTTCCTGAATTGTGAAACTTTGAGATTATTGTTTAATTGTATTTTCAAATTGCTGCTGGAACTCTGATTCACGCCATACTGAAATAACCGCCAGTCTCTTCTCTATTCCAGTGTCTCTTCAACCACTTGGACGCTATGCTGTGAATAGAGCGTGATCATATGACCGTGTGAAGAAAAGATCTGGGTTCATAGAAAATACAACTCACTAGAAACTCACTCTTTCTCTGGTTATTTAATTGCTGTCCAGTTGCAAGAGTTTTACCATTGAGGAGATGTGTAAAAATTTCATTACAGATAAACTGATTAATCTAATCCGAATAGGGCTTTTGTGCATGTTGAGCTGTGCTTTATGGATTCTGCCAACAAAGTATTATTATCTGACTATGTGCATGAACAAAGTGGTACTTTGCTTTTCCTTTACCTTTCAGAAAATAGCAAGCATTTTTTTAAATCAATGGGTCAAAAATTCTCCTGTGTTGCACAACAGAAAAGAGTTTGTCTTATCATCCGGAGAATGCGGTTTAAATCCCGACAATGCCACAGCCATTTGCTTGTTACATTGCCCTGTCACACAGCATGAACAGCAGTTCCAAAAGATGTGGAGGATGGCTTTGTGTCTTGGCCCCAACCTCCCCAGTTAGTAGCTGATAGTCATGTGATAGGGGTGTGTTAGCTAGTGAGTGGATGCAAATTGGCAAAACCAAATTGGAAAGAAACGGGAGAAAATAGAAGTGTCTAATGACAAAACCTATGACATAAATGTCCTCAAGCACAAATTGTTGATATGCCAGACTCACCAACACTGGGCTTATAAGATTTGATTTAGTTATAATATAGGCAGACTTAATAATCTAGCGGATCCTGAGCCTATCCTAGGAACTGCAGGCACAGGTAATCAGGCATACACATTCACATACTCATTCACACTTAAAGACAATTCACCAACATGTTTTTGGGAGCTGGGAGGAAACTGGATCACTCTGAGAAAACTCAGGCATGGACAGAACATGCTTTTGATTCATCTTAGATGTATAACACAATATTTGGTTCCTTCCATTATCACTTACCATTTTGCCCACTATGATGATTTTTGGCCCAAGTTGCTTATGAATGGCGAAGATGTGGATAAGTCTGAGGGTGAACACCATGTAGTCAAGACACAAGGCTGCACGGCCGAACCAAAACGTTTCCTGGAACATCCTGAGATACAAAAGCCAGCAAAACACCAATCATGTGAGTGATACGCACAGATATTCCTCTTACAACCAAAAGTATAGTAACAGAAAATCTATATTCTGCCATTTATAATGTATTTTAGATCAGCTCTGCAGCCAGCTGTACCAACTGAAACTGAGATTGATCACAATTCAGCGTGTAAAGCCTATCCTAAAACATACACAGAGAGTAGTTAGTTTAAATCTAGCAATGTGTAGCATTACACTAGACACCCAAGGAGCTAAATTAGTTGTGTGTAAACTGGTCATGTGGAAGGGGGCATTATCATCCCATAAGATACCACTCCCTTTAGGGTCTTCTGAATCATTTGTCTCGTTTTCAACCAAGATGACAAGAAGCAGCTACATAATGTCATGTTAACAAAGCGGAGACGGATACAAGTGCAGTTAAAGTTTTCATTGAAGAGAGGCAGGTGGACCAATCCAAATCAAATGGCAAAACATGGTCAATAAACAGGCACAGAGATCAGCAAACAACATAAACTAGGCTGAGACAAGAATCGAGAAACACGGCGACAAAACAGGATCAAAACCATGAAACGAGGAACAAAGATCAGAGGTTTTGGTCTTGCAGAAACACAAATACACAATACTTTGCTCTGAACAAAGACACACAGTGGTTTAAATATACAACGAAATCAAAGCTAAAACAAACAGCTGTGAATAACGATGACACATAAAGGCGACAACCAATAACAAGACAAGGGCGGAGACATGATATAAACCATAACAAAACTATCAAAAGTAAATAATCTTTTACAACCTGGAAGTGCACGCTGTCATGCTATGGGCAGTTGAGCGTGCTGCTCGCTCCAGTGCTCAGCGCGAGGGGAAATCTCTGACAGATCCCCCCACCAAGGGCACTTCTCCTAGTGCCTACCAAAGCTCCCCCTCCTGGTGGTCGTGACCTCTGGGCAAAATGTCCACACAGCCCCTCACGTCCCAAGGCAGACGTTGTCCATAAAATAGCTGGTTCCCTGAGGAATTGAGGAGCAGACATGAGGCTGGGGCAGACTCGCCGGGGTCATGAGCGGGGAACAAGGCTTGGAAGGTCACACTGTCAGCTTCTGGCATGAGCAGAGTTTGTTAGGTCATTTCGTCGACCTCTGGCCTGAACATGTCCATGGCAAGCTGTGATTTTAGTCTCTGGTGTGAGCATGGTGTGAGAGGTTGCATCGTCAGCCTCAGGTGTGAACTGGCCTTGGGAGGCTATGCCATCGGCCTCAGACAGACTTGGAAAGCCGTCTCGTTGGCCTCTGCCGGAAGCAGAACATGGTAGGCTATATCGTCGACCTCTAGCAGGAACATGGCTTGGGAGGCTGTCCCATCGGCCTGTGACATGAACAGGACTTGGTAGGCCGTTTCATTGGTCTTTAGCCTCAGGTGTGAGCTTCTGCTTGATAGGCCGTCTAGGCATGTCTTGGAAAACCATGACGTTAGTCTCGGGTGTGAGCAGATCTTGGTAGGTCATCTCGTCAACCTCTAGCAGGAACATGGCTTTGGAGATTGTGCCATTGACCTCAGACAGGAACTAGGCATGGGAGATGAGGTCGCCACACTGACTGCTGGCTGGAGCTCAGCAGGGGAGACCACCTTGTTGGTCTCATGATGGAGCTCTGGAGAAGAGGTCACCACTTGGACCTCTGGCTGGATCTTTGCAGGGGAGACCACCTCGTGGGTCTCAGACTGGAGCTCTGGAGATGAGGTCGCCACCTGGACCTCTGGCTGGAGCTTTGCAGGGGATACCACCTTGTGGGTCTCAGGCTGGAGCTCTGGGGTTGTGGAGGCCAACCTGATGGCCTCTGAAGGAAGCTGGGCTGTGGAGGCCGCCCTGTTGGCCCTGCCCTGTCGGCTCCCTCATGTAATAAGTGGTGTCCGAGTGGGTTTGCTGGTCAGGCCGGCCCTCACAAAAAAATTTTTTAGGTCGGGTTTGAACTCTGGACACCCGAGTCCAACAAACTGGGCTACACTGCTAAAGCCGCTGGATCTCATGGCAATCAGGAGCTCTACCCACCGGTGGGCTGGGCACGTGAGCCCAGCCACTGCTTCTCTTCAGGCTTGGGGTCCACCAAGCTTGCAAAATAAAATTGGCACAGTAGAAGAAAACTCTCCGGATAGACTAAAAATCCATTATATGGTTCAGGGGGAATCGAGAAAGTCCACCAAGTAAAAAGGATGGAGTTAAGTGCTGGCATGGTTATCCTGGTGCCACATCTCCTCCGTTTTCCTGCTGCATCCATGTTGGAGGCAAAGTATTCTGTCATGTTAACAAGGTGGAGATGGATGCAAGTGCAGTTAAAGTTTTTATTAAAGACAGGCAGGCAGATGAATGCAAATCGTAAGGCAAAACATGGTTAGGTGATCAGCAAACAACATAAACTAGAAAGAGGCGGAGACATGACCTCAACCATAACAAAACACACGTGTCAAAAGTAAACAAAGTTTGACAATCCAGACGCACGTGCTGTCACGCTACAGGCTGTTGAGTGTGCTGCTCACTCCGGTGTTCAGCGCGAGGGGAAATCTCTGACACATAACTGGTATATTACAATCGATACACTATCTAAGTATTTTACGTAAATAATAAAAGGGTCAGTGTCAGTGATATCACACTAAGTGGTGGGCTTGATTTTAAAAGTAGCAATTTATCACTTTGCTACTTGAAAAAGTTAAACTGGTGAAAACCAAATGCAATGAAATAGCTTTACCTGCAGCACACGCCAATAAGGAAGAGAGTAATGGCAATGAGGTCACACTTGTGCCACATATCCTGAACATACTGTCGTATCCTCTGCTTAAAAGTCATGCTGCCCACAAAGAATGTCTAAATGAGAGAGAGAGAGAGAGAGAGAAGAAAGAAGACAAAATTTCCTCTCTCACAGACATTTATACATCCCCACACACAAACACAAGTAACAAATACATTGACTAAAGTGTGAGTATCTGAGGTTAATGTCTAAATCATACACAGCAGCCAGCAGGGCTAAAAAAAAAAAAAAATTCTCCCAATAATCTAGCATTCAGTTACAGTAGAAAAACATTTAATAAAATGTATCAGGAATACCAAAATGATGATCTATTGCATGGATCACCTGCCATTTTTAAGGTAAAAAATTAAACACTACTTCCCAGTCTTTCTAAACTTTATTTTGATAATCCTATAAATATTCACTACCAGCTATGTTAATGGATTTTTACCAGCAGGTTATGGCTTTGTAAAATGTAATCATATCTTCCTTTGCTCCATACACTTTTAAGAAGAATATTCCTGGTTGTGGAACATTACTGGACTGAAAAGAGGGGTAGTGTTTACCTCTCGAATCTCCTCGCACACCATGGTGAACACCCAGAAATACATCAGGAGCTCCCAGAAGGCCGGGCCACTTGGGGGTGGAGGCTTGAAGTCCATCAACAGTACATAGGCAAACAGAAGCAGGAAGAGGAAGTACATCAGCACATTTCCAAGGAAGGCGGTGACCGGTGCATACCAAAACTGTCTCCAGCGTGAAAATACAAAAGGCAACTTGGGCCGGACTGGCCGGACTGGGTAACCTAAAAAACAAACGAGCAAACAAAAGTTTTATTTAAAATAACTGGTGTATAAATGAGAAGAAAAACTTCATTATGATGAATCAGTGCAAAAAGACATGATGAAAGCAACAATCAATTTAATAGTAGTAAGATGATGTAAAGAATAAAAGTAGCTAAAGGTTGTAAATGAACAAACCTTTTATGCTTTGTCTAACAGGACTTGACACTCCTGCTTTTGCCTGACTGGAAAAAACATGGAGAGAAAAACTCATGAACAGAGTAATAAAACATTCTGCATGTCATTTCTCTTGATCATGAGGAGTGGACTGCTGAAAGAGGAGGAAGCACTCTTCTGTACCTGGACTGGAGTTCTAGATAGGTTCTGCTTTACATTAGATCAGGTGTTCCCAAACAAGGGGTCATGACCCCACACGGGTTGCTTAATTTACAAATGGGGTCATGAGAGAAACTCACACCTCCTGACTTCTTGAAAAGCTGTATCAAGAAATGTACACTCACACTTCTCACTAGACTAGTAGGCCCATTGTGCTAGGAATATTGCCTTGGTTTTTAGTCACTTACATGATGCATATGAATGGTGTCACTGTGACAATAAAATGTCCAAATGTTATAGAAGTACTAAATATAAATCTGGAATTTAAAAAATTAGGGTGTTAAAAGGCTTGCGGTCACAGAATATTCATAATGTCCATTTGGAGTCGATTGCCCAAAAGTTTGGGAAATCCTGCATTAAACATTCAATCCCAACCAGATGGGACCACTTAGTGATTAATCCATAATTATAATAGTGGCCATGAATTGATAGCTTTTTTCATTCATAAAGTTTCTGTGCAAGCAATCCATTATCTGAGATATTCAGTCCTCGATCTACTTAATTAATTTACTTGCTCTGTGAGCTGAGGGAGCATCACACTGTGACACTAGCTTCCACATTATAAAAATGTCCCAGATACCAAAAATATGGCAACAGAAATATCCATCCTTTTTCACTTCAAGTAACAAAGCAGCATCCATTATACAGCAAGCAACAAGTGGCAAGTTATTTTAAGACATAATAAACATGAGAGTGGACAGTGGATTTAAATATGGGAGGGTGTTGGGATGACAGATGAGGGATGGGATGGGAGGGAGGGTTTGGGATGAGTTAAGAGGGATGGAATGTGTGAGGGAGAGTTTGGGAGCAAGATGGTAGGTGTGAGGGAGGAATTGGGATGAGTGAAGAGGGATGAGATGTGTGACGGAGGGGTTGGGATGAGTTAAGAGGAACGGGATGTGTGACGGAGGGGTTGGGATGAGTGAAGAGGGATGGGAGGTGTGAGGGGGGTTGGGATGAGTGAAGAGGGATGAGATGTGTGAGGGGGAGTTTGGGATTATTGAAGAGGGATGGGATGTGTGTGTGTGGGGGGGTTGGGATGAGTGAAGAGGGATGGGATGTGTGAGGGAGGGTTTGGGATGAGTGAAGAGGGTTGAAATGTGTGAGGGGGAGTTTGGGATTAGTGAGGAGGGATGGGATGTGAGGGAGGGTTTGGGATAAGTGAAGAGGGATAGGATGTGTAAGGTAGTGGTTGGAATGAATGAAGAGGGATGAGATGTGTGACGGAGGGGTTGGGATGAGTGAAGAGGGATGGGAGATGTGAGGGAAGGGTTGGGATGAGTTAAGAGGAACGGGATGTGTGACGGAGGGGTTGGGATGAGTGAAGAGGGATGGGAGGTGTGACGGGGGTTGGGATGAGTGAAGAGGGATGAGATGTGTGAGGGAGGGTTTGGGATGAGTGAAGAGGGTTGAAATGTGTGAGGGGGAGTTTGGGATTAGTGAGGAGGGATGGGATGTGAGGGAGGGTTTGGGATAAGTGAAGAGGGATAGGAAGTGTAAGGTAGTGGTTGGAATGAATGAAGAGGGATGGGATGTGTGAGGGAGGGGTTGGGATGAGTTGGAGGGGTTTGGATGTGTGAGGGTCGGTTTTGGAATGAGTGAAGAGGGATGAGATGTGTGAGGGTCGGTTTTGGGATGAGTGAAGAGGGATGAGATGTGTGAGGGGAGTTGAGATTAGTGAAGTGGGATAGGATGTGTGAGGGAAAGTCTGGGAGAGGGATAGGAGGTGTGAGGGAGGGTTTTGAGCATTTGGGCAAATTATTATTATTTTTTTTACATTTAGCAGACATCCTCTGAGAACAGCAGTTGTATCTATTTTAGATTCAGTAGAGGGTCAATCAGAATGTAATAGGACCCACTCATAATGGTGGTCACACTCTTGACCTGATACTAACTTACAAATTAAATATAGAAATATACAATGCAGTCTGAAGTTGTCTCAGACCATTATCTTATCTCCTTTAAATTGCGTATTAATAATAATATCTGCACCTCACCATGCAACCGCATAAAACATACATTCACATCAGCTACTGTTTCATCAATAACCTCCCAGAGACATCAATTATATTTGGATCACTATCTGATCCCAAAGAACTCGATCAGGCGACTGAATGCTTAGAGTCAACATTCTTCCACACACTAGATGAGGTAGTTCCACTCAAAAGAAAATTAATTAGAAAGAAAAAACTAGCACCCTGGTATAACGATCAAACACGTACCTTAAAACAGACCACTCGACAATTAGAACGTAAATGGCGTCAAACCAAATTGGTAATATTTCAAACAGCATG
>JANDJT010000032.1:24352514-24364287 GCA_024331685.1 Stegophilus panzeri | reverse complement strand
TCCGTTGTTACCCAGATGAGGACGGGTTCCCTTCTGAGTCTGGTTCCTCTCAAGGTTTCTTCCTCATTTCATCTTAGAGAGTTTTTCCTCACCACCGTCACCACCAGCTCGCTCAATAGGGATAAATTCACACACTTAAAATCTGCTTAAAATCTGTATCCTGTGTTTATATGTTTCTGGAAAGCTGCTTTGAGACAATGTCCATTCTTAAAAGCACTATACAAGTAAAATTTAATTGAAATTGAATTTAAATCCTTACCCTTCTTGATAAATTTCCTATTCATGATTGTTTTATTAATGCTCACAGATTTAAAGTTCATTCTTTTGTGGTTGTAAATTTTTAAATAATTTGCCTCATCATAAAAATAGTTTTTACCTTATACTTTTGAACTCAAAATGAAAAGTCCTATGTACTTCATTCATTTTCAGTAACCTATTTAAATTGGTCAGGGTTCAGAATCTCAAAAACACTGGGTAGAAGACAGGAATACACCCCAGATGTATTGAGGGACCATTGCAGGGCACCATGCAGACAGATTCTCACACTGAGACCTAGGAGCAATTTTAGAGTAGCCAATATGCCAATGGCATGTTTTTCAAGATAGAAGAAACCAGATAACCTCATGTGAGCACTGGGAAAATGTGTGCAGAAACTCATGCACAGTAACCTGAGCTCAGGATTGAACCAGGCTGCCCTAAGTGCTATATAAATAAATATTATTAAATATACAGGTCTATGGCTGCCTTTACAAAAGATGCTTACTGAATTTAAAGACTGTTTACACACCCTATATTTACACCCAATTAAATTAAATTAATGCATCAATGCAAGTCTATATGTATTGATTTGTATGTACCACTGCATGTTAGTGTAAATGAATCCATTCATATTAAAATGTGATTACATGTTTTTGATGTCTGAGAAAGAGAAAACGGTTTCTGCATAGAGCCAGTCTATGTCCTTTCGCTGTGAGACATCCTCAGACCTCCCCTCATCTGCATCATCCACCTCTCTGAAGGCCAGACATAAAAGAATCACAAGATAATCAGCAATAACAAATATACAGACTGGAATAGATTAAGAGTCCTAAATACAAAGAATAAAAAAACAAAAGGTTTCAACTTTTAAGAGAATATCTTGCAAGAAGAACAGTAATGTGGCTCATGATTAATGAAAGTGAGATGAGATCTGTTGGGATGGGATTATTTCTACAATGCTAAATGGCATCCATGTGATTTAATAGGAGGATGGAAGAATGAGGCATTTCTTACGTGAAAGAGATTAGGTTGGTGTAGCAGAGGGGAGGGACAAACAGAGTGAGGATGAGCTTCCATACCTCAGTGCTCCTGTCCATAGCTCCCCACCAGATCTGAGACAGCAGACACTGATACACACACACATACACACACACACACTTACTTTAATATCAAAACTAAACCAAAATAATTTCCACCAAAGATGTTATGTCTACCTACTTCACAGTATACAGGATAGAGAATAGGGGAGAATAGGTGACAATAGACACTTTCTGATAAAGAAGAATCAATATTAAAAATTTTGTGTATGTTTCCCAATTTCTCCCGATCCTGCTCTGCCTTATGGTAAATGGTCTGCACTTTTTTAACTTTAGCGGCTTTACACTGGTTCTCATTCACCCATTCACACACACACACTCCAATGGTATGCCATGCAAGGTGCTAGCTTGCCATCGGGAGCAACTTGGGGTTCAGTGTCTTGCCCATGGACACTTCAGCATGTGGAGTCATCTGGGCCGGGAATCGATCCACCAACCCTACGATTAGTGGACAACCCACCTGAGCCACAGCCGTCCTTACCCTTAAAATAAATGTTTTTTTAGTTATTCAGGTTTGGATTAAACCTATTCAATACAAATTACCAGTCAAACAGACTAAAACTATAAGACCTCAATAATAAAAATAATAACTTTGATAACTGTAGGTTAATCTGAAGTCAGTGCTCCCTAAATTCCATCAACATGTGGACTTTGCAACGAGAGGGTCGAACACGCTGGATCTTGTTTACACAAACATCCCCCTGCGCGTACCGTGTGGAGCCCCACCCCCACCTCGGCTACTCAGACAACATCTATGTTATGCTAATCCCAGCATACAGACCACTCGTTAGGCGCTCCAAACCGGTTTTGAAGCAGGTGAAAATCTGGCCAGCAGGAGCCATCTCTGCTCTTCAGGACTGTTTTGAGCACACTGACTGGGACATGTTCAGGGAGGCTGCAACCGACAGCCACTCCACCAACTTGGAGGAATACATGGTATTAGTGACCAGCTGCATCAGTAAATGCATTGATGACATCACCGTCTCCAAGACAATCACTACACGCTCCAACCAGAAGCCGTGGATGACTGTGGAGGTGCGTGCACTGTTGAGGATCTGACAAGGTGGCCCTAAGAACAGCGAGAGCCAAACTGTCCCAGGCCATCAGAAAGGCAAAGCGCACACATGCCCAGAAAATCCACAGTCACTTCACGGATATATACGACATGTGCCACATGTGGCAGGGCATTCAGGCCATCAGCAACTATAGGACAATATCACCCGCCTGTGACAGTGATGCCTCCCTTTCAGATGCACTGAACAACTTCTACACTTGGTTTGAGGTGCAGAATGACGTGGCAGTGAGGTAGACCACCCCTCCTCCCAACAACCAGGTGCTGTGTCTAACCACGGTTGATGTGAGGAAAACTCTACACAGAGTCAACCCACAGAAGGCTGCTGGACCAGACAACATTGCTGTTGTGAGGCATGAGGCACATCAAGACCCTGATGCCCCCTCATTGGACCCGCTGCAGTTTGTGTATCGTCCCAACCGCTCAACAGATAATGCCATCGCCACCACCCTACATCTGGCCCTCACCCACCTGGACAAAAAGGACACCTATGTTCGAATGCTATTCATAGACTTCAATTTAGCACGCAACACAATCAGCATCTGATTGGAAAGCTGAACCTACTGGGCCTGAACACCTCCATCTGCAACTGGATCCTGGACTTCCTGATGGGAGACCTCAGTCAATCTAGATTGGGAACAGCAACTCCAGTACCACCACACTGAGCAAAGGGCCCCCCCTCTGAGGGTTGTGTGTTCAGTCCACTGCTGTTTACTCTGCTGACTTACGACTGTGCAGCAATGCACAGCACGAATCAACACATCAAGATCGCTGATGACACGACCGTGGTGGGTCTCATCAGAAAGAACGACGAGTCAGCATACAGACAGGAGGTGCAGTGGCTAATGTACTAGTGCAGAGCCAACGACCTGTCTCTGAAGGTGGACAAAACAAAAGAGATGGTTGTTGACATCAGGGGAGCACGGAGTGACCTCTCTCCACTGAACATCGACGGTTCCTCTATGGAGATCATCAAAAGCGCCAAATTCCTTGGTGTTCACCTGGCAGAGAACCTCACCTGGTCCCTCAGCACCAGCTCCATATCCAAGAAAGCCCAGCAGCGCCTCTACTTTCTGAGAAGGCTGAAAAAAGCCCATCTCCCACCCCTCATCCTCACCACGTTGTACAGAGGAACTATTGTGAGCATCCTGAGCAGCTGCATCACTGTCTGATTCAAAAATTGCACCTTATCCGATTGCAAGACCTTGCAGTGGATAGTGAGGACAATTGAGAAGATCATTGGGGTCTCTCTTCTCTCCATCGTAGACCCTCACACACACTCTTCACCCTCCTGCCATCTGGAAAAAGGTCCCAAAGCATTTGGGCCCTCATGGCCAGACTGTGTAACAGTTTCTTCCCCTAAGCAATCAGACTCCTCAATACTCAGAGACTGGACTGACTGACACACACACACACACACACACACACACTCTGAACTGAACACCATCCCACTCCCATTGCAATATTTGCACATTCCTGCGTTGACTGTATTGCATTTTTTGCTGCTACTGTACTTATAAAAAATATTGTATTTAATTTCTTGTCACTATTATACACTTTACCTGGCTGCTACTGCAATAATTGCTATGTCCATATTTGGTATAGCTAATCAGCGAATACTGTCATAGCATGTTATGTTTACATTTACACCATTTTTAAATTACATTGTTATTCTTTGTCACCTATCTTTTGCACTACCTGTTAAATCAGACACTTCCACACTAAAACTGTGTACTGGCCCACACTACACTGTCACTTACTGTGCCTGTTGTCCTGTTTTAGTAGTACTGTACTTGTCTTGTGTTGCTAGCACACATTTGTTCATGCATTTTATGTAAAAATACGTAGATCTTATTTAGTTCTGTGTCGTCTCATGTGGTTAGTGTGTTATTTATGTAGCACCGTGGTCCTGGAGGAACGTTGTTTCGTTTCACCGTTTACTGTACCAGCTGTATATGATTGAAATGACAATAAAACCACTTGAACTTGAGAGTTATGTAACTAAATTAAACAAGTATAACTCAATGCCAATGGCATCTACAAAGAAGCCTGCACTGCCAACAAGTCTAGTCCTTCTTTTACTAATATGCCTGAAATACCCTTAAAATATACTTCAAGCAGAAAGGAAGCAACATCTGACCGCTCGTTCTTGAGATGTCATGATATTGAAAATCTTGGATGGACGGACGGCTGCACAGACAACACGAAAAATCACAGACCCACTGGAAATGCTTCATGTAGCCCTAGTGTTGCCCAGAGTCCCCCCTGAGAACCTCTGCTCCTCCTTAACAGCACTTAACATTGGGGATTTGGTACTTTTCTGTATAAAAGTCCTTTTTTTGCATGACGTTGGCAGTTTGTTGCCAAAAATCAGAAAATTCTCTCATCTGACCATAAAACCCTGTTACATTTGCATTTAGTGACCTCCAGGCACATACTTTTGTGGTTAGAAAAGGCTTTCCCGCATGCCTTCAACAACATTTGTTGGCAGTGAGGTGGCATCGATTGTAAATTTGGAGACATGGTGACCCTGAAATATTACCATCTCTTGCAAATCTCCAACTGTGATTCACTGTGAATAGGGGAGAAACATACTTGTGTCCAGCCAGGTTCATTACATTAAAGCTGCAGTTGTTTGAAACGTCATTATTATGGGATGGACACTTCCAGTATGATAATAAACTATATCAAGTCATGTATCCTCACTGAATGTTCCAAGAAAATGAAACTGAGCTTTTATATCTGCAGCAGCCTGCACTGTCCCTGAATCTCAAGGGAACACTTCTGGGGAGTTTAGGTGAGGTTGAAAGTGCTGTTTATGTGCTGCTGGATGATGATAGTTGCATTTAGTTGAATTGCCACGGTTAACTGTTTGGTATTCTCTGATCCCTGCTATGAACTATAACAAGGATTTTTGAAAAGGCATCATTAAAAACACTGAATGACTGTGCATCTTGTAATCAATATATTCATACATTCTCAAAAAAACCTTTCAAGAAATCTGCAAACATATAAAATATTACAAGACCTGCACGCCATCGTGACTAAAGAAGAGGCGAGCATCTGCTTCCATGGCCATCTTCAGACATGTAGTGCCATTCCAGACCACAGATTTTTTCTTCAGCAGAATGAAAGAGCGACTCTCACTGCTTTCATAGCACTTACTGAACACATCTACACAAAGCAAAAAAACAAAATCAGGCCTGTGAGATAAAATGAGGCAAACGTAAACTAAGATACTGCTTAAAATTTCCAGCATGCCCAGTTTGACCATAAAAATGCGCACACATCATACCATGGGCCAATTTTTCAAATCTCTGAGCCAGTTCCTTCATGGAGTGTTTCATCTCAGTTTCAGTCTCTAATCTGGAGAGAACTCTCAGCAGCTTGCAAGCACTCAGAGCACTCAACACTGACTCTGATGTCTAAGAATTTATGAGAGAGAGAGAGAGAGAGAGAGAGATGGAGATAGAGAGATATAAAAGATTAACCTTCACTACTATTCTGACTGTAGCACTCTTCTTATCAATATTTAGCAATATTTTCCAAATCCATGCCCACAGATGCTCCTGACAAAAATTAAGGGTGTAAAATGGAGAAGGATTTTTAGCATACCACTTTTGGCAAATATGTAAAACTATTACATTTAGAAAATAAGGAATTAAACACAGTTCAGCATCTAAAAACATAAAGACAACTCTAAGGCCTTCTGTCCACTGGCACTGAGTTACCATTTCCCAGAAGTAGATGGCCATTTCACTGCGGTTCTGCAGCACAGCCCAGATGAAGAGTGAAGCCCATGGGTGAATACACCTAAGCTTCCGATAGTCAGCATCTTTTTGCAAGATTGTATACAGTTTCTGAAAATGAATATCATGGTCAAATTCAAACAAAATCATATCAACAATGTTATAACACACAATTACACAATTAATTAGTCTCAAAGATTAAAATGTATTTATTCTGAATATGCTTTATCTAGTGTACTTTTATATTAGACATTTACCTTGATGGTTTTCCGTTTAGAATCAATACCCTCCAGACCCAGGCATTTATAATAGAATGTCTGACACACATCGCCTAGTAAGTACTGTAGGGCCTGAGACACCTAGGAAACATTGATAGAAGTAGATTTTACAATGGACAGTATGGAAGAAATGTCTTGAGATTTTCATGTATGAACAATAAAGCTAGTGTATGATTAGTGAATGGAGCAGAAGCAATAATAGGAACTTGCTTTTTGCAGAATGTAACCTTGACAGAGAGAACTTGGTTGTAATAGTAGCCATTGTGCTCATGGATAAGGATAGATAAGCAACAGTGCAGGTGGAGTGTCTTTGTTACTATGGGTTAACTTGCTTAATTTGCCTTTTTAACCAAATAAATATGTTTTTTTTTTTGGTCTGTAATAACCAATCACACAAGACTACACCCTATACGAGAAGTGATGTAACCTTTGTTTTTTCTACATACTGGTGGCGATGATCTGAATGACATGACAACAGTCATTCTATTCCACTGTAGTGGAAATAATGATAGTAAATTTAATTGATAAAATTAATAAAATTGAAATTAATTACACAGAACCTTTCTCAAAGCCAAGATTTTTTTTTAATATAAAATACCACCTAGTATTAACCCTTAATTTTCTAGCTCAAAAAACATTTCTCCATTCTCACCTCAAAAAGTGTCAGTCGTTTGTCTGGGTTACAGGTGTGGTTAACAACAGAGCGGGAAGTGCCAATATTGACAGCACCCAGACGTTCTGCGAGGTAGCGATGTAGCAGTGTGTAGGCCAGACAGCCCTCTGAGATCGAACGATACAGCTCCTCCAGGCGGGCATATGTAAGATAGTCCAGAATGTTCAGCCCATTTTCGGTAAAGAGACGTACAAATTGGGGCTTGTCGTTCACCAGAGCATCAGTCATGAAGCCCTCCAAGTCCTCATTCTGCACTCAACACATATTCCAGAGTTTATGCATGAAATGTATTAATTTCAGTTATCCATCACTGATGTCAGAGACGTCATTCCCTACCTTCCACTGGATGTTTCCAGAGAAGAGCATACTCTTGGCGATATCCACTCTGTTCCAGGTCACAGCCAAACTCAGCTGCTCTGTATTGGGGACAGCATCAGCGGAAAGGCGCCGCTTACTCCCTGTGACACACAAACACACAAACCCTGTAGACCCTGTAGGAGGCTGGTGGGTTTTAAAATACGGGAAGCACAGGTGTTTATTATTGAAGTATTACATATCTGTGTGTGTTCTGTTTTGTCTGTTTCATCTGTTCTGGCCTCCTGCTGAATTCTCAGTCTCTCTTCACAAGTAAGAGCATCAAAATTACAAAGATAAAATAAGCTTTATTAAACTGTTATGTATTCCGGATTGTGCAGCTCTGAGCATTTTATGAGTTTGACTGTCGCCTACATCTTTAAGTTTACAATGTCAATCATGTTCGTTACCGTTTCAAAGCATGGCAGGTTTTTACATGGTTCAGCCTCTCTGAGGTGACATAAGGAAGAAACTTTGAGAAAGTTCCAACACAAAGCTTATGGAACAGAAATTTCTACACCTATCTGTTCCCTTTCAAGGGGAACGAGACGTTGCGTGAGCTTCACGCTGTGGGAAGTGCCCTCGCATGTGACCAGCATCTGAAGCTTGTGTAACATCATGCCTATTTATAGGCCTACCGTGATCAGGTGACGTGGCAATTAAACATGTCGCGTGATATAAAACGGCACCTGTGAACCACGCCATAATTCTTATTATCTTCAGCGAGACTGCATGTCGGTCGTTTGTGTGAACGTTCACAAAAGATTCTTCACTTCCTCTCTAGCTTTTCAAAAAAAGGAAGAAAAATATCTTTACTTTTATGTCCCTTTAAAAAGAAAAAAGAAAATAGTATGAGTAAGAGAGAATTCAGAATTCGGTCCTGTGTGAAGTGTCTGGGTCTGGAGCATGCCAGGGCAGCCCTCGAGAGGTCTGATTGTGCTCATTGTGAGCGCCTCACAATCAGGCAGCTTCGCTCACAACTTGCTCTCCTCTTGGCAGAAGGGAGTTGGGTTTCAGAGCCTCGCGGATCTGGATCTGCTGCCATAGCAGCAGCCGGCTCAGGTCCTTGGGATCATATATGGATGTGGAAGAGGAGCCTCTTGGTCTGTCTTCTGGGTCCGGTTCTCTGCCGGATTTTGGAGTTCCTTCCATTATGGAAAGCCAAAACACCCTCTCTGACCCCGAAGAGGTAGAAGGGGGTGCCACTGCACCAAAAACGAAGAGCAGCTCTTAAGCATATAAACAGCTGCTTGAAGTGATTACTAGGGCAGCTGAAAACCTTAATCTAGACTGGCCTGCGGAAGAGGAAATGGCTGGTAGCAGGGAAGACAAGCGCTACTCCCCAGTGAATATAAATCTCCCTCACACTGTAGAAAACTCCCCTTTTTTCCAGAAGTGCATGATGAAATATTACGCTTCTGAGGAAAACCATA
This sequence comes from Stegophilus panzeri, assembly GCA_024331685.1. NCBI lineage: Eukaryota > Metazoa > Chordata > Actinopteri > Siluriformes > Trichomycteridae > Stegophilus > Stegophilus panzeri. The sequence goes on along the minus strand of JANDJT010000032.1, from coordinate 24,355,373 downwards.
CACTAGCCATATTTATAACCCGACAATGTCAGATTATTCGGCCATCGTGGGGAATGAACAGCACGGCTATTTAGCTATGCCAAAGGTGGAGGAGGTGCTTGCGATCTACCAGTCTCCATCGACAGCAGGTAATTTAGGGGGGCCAGCTTTGCCATCCAAGCCATGTAATACCACCTCGGCATTAGTGGGCAAAGTCTATGCAGCAGCAGGTCTCACTTGTGGGTCACTGCATACAATGGCAGTGTTGCAGGCCATTGCAAACCAAGCAGACCTGCAGAGTGAGCATGACATCGGGGAGGGAATTGGGCCCTAGGAAGTGGCTGAGCTTCACCAAGCCACAAATTTGTCTCTCTGGGTGACCAAGCAAACGGTCCATCATATCGGCTGTTCAATAGGTAGCTTGGTTGCTGTGGAGCGGCACCTATGGCTCAAGCTCTCAGTGATGGGGGACAAAGATAGGTCTCCCTGCTGGATGTCCCTGTTGAACTTTCTGGCCTGTTCAGCAGCGTGGTTAACACCATCGCCAACAGGTTTCATGAGGTGAAACAGCAAAGGGTGGCATTCAGCCAGTTCCTTCCCCATTGTCTCGAGTTCGCCTGGGCAACCACAAGTGGAGCCCAGGCCAGCACTAGCGCGAGGGAGGCACAGAAGGCAAGGCAAGCCCACCTCCCCACACGGAGAGCCAGTGGGACTGGGCAGCCACAGACTAAAAGATGCATATTTCCACATAGAAATATCGCCCAGTCACAGGAAGTTCCGGAGGTTTGCATTTGGAGGCAACACGTACCAATATCGAGTTCATCTCTTCGGGTTACCATTATCCCCTTGCACCTTCACAAAGTGCATGGATGCCACTCTGGCTCCCTTGCAACTCCAAGGCATCCGTGTACTAAACTACCTGGACAACTGGTTAACTCTAGCACGATCCAGGGAACTGGCGATTCAACATCGAGATGTTGTTCTCGCCCATATGAGGAGCTTGGGACTCAGGTTGAACTTCAAGAAAAGTATGCTTTCTCCAGTGCAGAGGACAACTTTTCTAGGGGTTATATGGGATTCTACTACGATGAGGGCGTTTCTATCCCCAACACATGTAGGGTCAATCCTATCAACAATGAGCAAGATAAAGCTGGGTCTGGGCATTCCTTCCAGTCTCTACAAGAGACTGTTGGGGCTTATGGCAGCGGCAGCCAACATCATACCGTTGGGTCTATTGCACATGAGACTGTTTCAGTGGTGGCTGAGAAGTCGGGGGTTTCGTCCAATGATGAAAACCCCTCAGAGGAATTAGTCTCACACGGCGATGCCTACGTGTTCTGAGAATTTGGAGGTGTCCCCGGTATCTTGCCTCGGGTCACATTCTAGGGGCATCTCCTTATCGCAAGACAGTAATGACAGACGCCTCCCTCACGGGCTGGGGCGCAGTCTTAGATGGCTGTCCAGTTCACGGTCTCTGGAGCAGCCTTCATCTGGTGGCATATATATCGCCAATAAATGCGGGCCGTATTTCTAGGACTGAAATTCTTTCTTCCTCAATTGGGAGGTCACCATGTGTTAGTTGTGACAGACAACACAGTGGTGGTCTCATATCAACCACCAGGGAGGGTTACGTTTGCGCCCCCTGTTTAGGCAGGTGCAACTAATTATTCTCTGGGTGGAGGGAAAGTTCTTGTCAGTGAGTGCCCAGGGATTGGAGGCTCCATCCACAAATGCTGGAGTCCATATGGCGGAGGTTCAGCCAAGCGGAAGTGGATGTGTTCGCCTCTGAGGAGACAACACACTGCCCGCTGTAGTTTACCCTCACTCCTCCCACACCACTGGGGCTGGACGCCATTCTGCACATGTGGCTGAGCTCATGTCTGTATGCTTTTCCCCCGATCACTCTGCTCCCACAAGTTCTAGTGAGAGTTCGCCAAGACTGTCCACGTCTGCTGCTAGTAGCACCTTATTGGCCAGCTTGAATATGGTTCTAAGAGATAATATCCCTGCTAGACGGCACTCCTTGGGAGATTTCCATTCGTAGGGATCTACTGTCTCAAGCCAGAGAGCTGGTTCATCACCCTCAGCCGGAATGATGGAAACTGTGGGTTCTATCGCTTATGAGGCGCGCGGTCTCGCTACGCCTCTGGGCATAGGGGCTCATTCCACTAGAGCAGTGGTTCTCAACCAGGGAGGATCGGAAGGGGGGCGCAAAACATAGACAGGGCATCATTTGGGAATTTTATTGCTTTTCAGATAGAATGCGTGTAAATGAAGAACTCCATGTTCCCTCTCCTTCTGTATTTTCTTTTTGCAGGGGAGAGGTAGAGCTTAGCCTGCCTTTTATCTAGCTGTCAGTGCAGACCAGTGTTGCCAACTTAGCGACTTTTCAGACCGCTTTAGCGACTTTTTTTGAAAAAAAAAAATAAAATAAAAAATAAAAGCACCTAGTGACAAATCTAGCAACTTTTTGGACAAAGCTTAGCGACTTTCCAGATGTCGGCAGTACTGTCCTGCAAGCGCGAGGTCTTGCCTTCCTGCTGCACTCACACCTCTCTCTGTGTCTGCTCTGTTCAGTGAGTGGCTGAGAGCTGGAGCAGCACATCCCATTGATCTCACGGCAACTGACATGGTCATTGATGTAAAAAGAAGTAAGCGCGGGTGTCCCACTGATTGATTTAAAATGTCATGGATAACGAGAGGTGCCCTTCGTCCCAATTTACATCATGCATATGCGAATGTTTTTAGAATGCAAGATGAATGGAATGCAACGTTTTACATGTAAAATAATCCATGTTATTACAACCTAGTTCTCTTGTTCAAAGTAGTTATAGTGTTCAGAAACATTTTATATCATTCATGTTCCATACCTGTCCGTTA
>JANDJT010000032.1:24304586-24333834 GCA_024331685.1 Stegophilus panzeri | reverse complement strand
TATATAAAATGATGCTAATAGTGTCTTTTTCGGTGTATTAAAGTCTGCATTCATAGTAACACTGTTTTAAACACTATTAAGACCACTTAATAGCATTTTTGGAAAACCAGAATATGGTCACCCTAGCTTTTGTAATGTATTGTTACCTGCATCGGGTACAGTGATCATTTATTTATTTATCCATCCATCCATTTTCTATACCGCTTATCCTACAGGGTCAAAGGGAACCTGGAGCCTATCCCAGGAAGCATCGGGCACAAGGCGGGGTACACCCTGGATGGGGTGCCAATTCATCGCAGGGTACAATCATTACATTCACAATTCATACATTCACACACCCATTCATACACCACGGACACTTTGGACATCCCAATCAGCCTACCATACATGTCTTTGGACTGGGGGAGAAAACCGAAGTACCCGAAGGAAACCCCCGCAGCACGGGGAGAACATGCAAACTCGAACCCCCAACCCTGGCGGTATGAGGCGAACACGCTAACCACTAACCAACAGTTAAAAATAAGTCATCCAAAAATAATCGGATTACATTACTTTCATATTGTGATACTTGGATTACGTTACTGATTACATTTTTTTAATGAAATAATTTCTAACTGAATACACTTTTAAAGTAACCCTCCCTACCTCCCTCCCTCACTTATTACATGATCCTTCCTCTCAGTCTTCTTTCACCACACATACGTACTCCTCTCTCTCTCCCAGCCGGTCTTCTTCCTCTGTTAGCCACTTCATCTCTGGCTGGGTCCATGTTTACATTACTGTAAAATGATCCCAAAAATGTCCCCTTTTGTATAGATAGTAATGAATTTGAAAGACTAACACCTCAGTAGGTGTTCAGCTACAGTGGGAATCAGCTGTGGTCGGTCTAATCATTTTGATAGTATGCCTACTTCTTTTTTTTTTTATATTTGGAATATATTTCCATAGTGCATTAGAAATATAATTAATTGCTGTCTTATTCAGTTTTGAGTTGGGTTTTAAACTAAAGTATAACAGTTCTGAAAACAGTATGTAAACTTGTGCAGATTGGCCTGTAGGTGCATTGAATTTAGCTGATGGCTGTGTTTAAGTGAGAAAAGAATTCATGTCATTTGGTGCCAGAGCTATGAACAATAACCCACAGTTTAGCCCACATATTTGTCAACTTTTTACAATTAAACCTCACTATACGGCGTCCAGAGACGTTTCCAAGTACTTTCCCCTGAGGCTTCTCACTGTCTCTTATGAACCCACCTGGTTTGTCTCGGATTTGGACATTGCGTCTCCTCCGTCCGTCTCCTTAACGATCAAGTCCAAACGGTTCGGGCTCGCCAACGCTGGAAAATTTCTCATGTCGCCTTCATCTCCTACTCGGAAGTCCGGTTTTTGTACAGGAACCGCATACCTTCACTTGACAACCTGTTAAAACTCCGCCGAGTTCAGGGTGTGGTTAAAGAGCACAGAGGAAAGCAAAAAAGGACTTTATCACAGCACGGCTGTGTCCCAAACCAAACTACTTCCTACCGCAGTAACGCCCTACAGTGTGTACACCTATGCCACTAGGTGTAGCATGAGCTTTTTTTCTGAATAACAGCACATTATTATGGAATAATGTCAGTGGATGATGTCCATTAAACTTATATGAGAAATAAAATGAGATATTATTGAATAATAAACCTTTTTTTTTTTTATTATTATAATAGTTTAAAAATACTTTTAAACAGTGCAGTCTGAAGGTAAATAAGTAACAAAAACAAGGTCAATTGAACAAAATGTAGCTTTAATTTATGTTTTATTAATATACATTTTATTAACACAATAAAATATATAATAAAATATAGTACATATATAGATATAGATATAAAATATACATACAGTATCTATATATGTACAATTACAGCAGCGAAAAATACACATAAATGTATTAGTGAACAAACTTCATGAATCAGGTAATTGACTAAAACATGCATTTTATGTTTTGTTGGATTTTTTTTAATGATAACAGCCTAAAGGAACAGTACCAAACCAGCTCATTCAGTCCAGTACACAGCAAAAAGACAGTGCACAATAATATTTTATTTAACACAAGGGCTCTGTTTTCTTCCAGACACAAGTTGGTATAATGCTAGTTTAACATATTAACTTACTGGTCATTTGTTTTCTTGTTTTGCATATTTTTGAGGTCAGGAATGAACACACCTGTGCTGCACGTGGGTGTAGTGGAGCAGTCAAAATCCACCAGGGAAATGGTATTTTCAAAACCAACTCTTGCCTAGAATTGTATGTTGCCATCTGCTGGGGCTTGCCTTACTGCAGATGGTGAAGAAGGCTAAGTAGTCATTTGCAAACAGACTTCAAATGAAGGATTAAAAATCTTTGCTTGTACTTACATCACAATTGTGCGGAAATATGTCAACCCACTTCAGTATAAATAAGCTACATCAGCTAATTTATTATACAAATATAACCAATTATGAAGGAAGGTTGCGAGTTCAGATCCCAGTACCACCAAGCTGCTGGGCCCTTGAGCAAGGCCCTTAACCCTCAACTGCTCAGTTGTATAAATGAGTGCTCAGTTTTATAAGGGTGACTGACAAACCTCATAAATGTATTCAGTCAAAAGCAGACGGTTTTATAATTGTGTGACTCATCGCCTAAGCTGGTCTTAATTTGTACTGGTGTTGGCTGCAAAGAAACACCTCCTTTATCTGGAAGTCCAACGCTTAACAAAGAAACATTTTCACGAATACGTAATTGGGATTAGATTTAATTGATATGTAATCTAAAAACGGGAGTGATTTTCTACGCAGAACGCTTTGTTGCCCGATGGTTGCTTGCTGTGTGTGTTTCCTGCTCATTACGGTAGAAGTGATAATACTTCATTCTTTACCCCGGTTAACAACCAAATTATCAATTTTCAAGAATTCACCGCAATAAAACCTGTCTAGCGTTCAAGATTAGGCTGAGGGGCAAGATTAATATTAATAGCTTTCTTATACCTTCTCTCTTATGAAATTGCTCTTGCTTGTTAGAATTCCTAAACATTTGATGTGAAGTCCTGTTAGCTTATTTCCATGGTTTTGAATTCAATTCTGGGAAATTTTTTGCTGTGTGATCACGAATGATATTCTTTAGCGACCGTATCCGTTCGGGTCTCCTGCTCCTTTGGACTGCTCTTTATTGTTGGTCTGGCCCATTCTGTAAAGTGTGCTAGCCAGGTTGTGCATCTGACACGTGCCGAACTGGCAGCCTTTGGCTGGTGCGCGCCTCCTCCGCAATCTGGTCTGAGCACTGCCAGTTAAGCAAAGGTGACATGTTATTAAAATGATATCTTGAGATTTATCTAGAAGTACAATAGTTTAAATGACACACACAATAAACTATACAATAGTTTTCAAGCAAAACTCTAGTGTTGATTGCCTAATTAACATTTACAGTGTTGAATTAGTTCTTACAGTGCTGGACTTAACAGAGTTAATTCAAAACACTAGGTGTACAGTTGCTCTTGGTGGGGTATTTACTAGGTACTTTATTTGCTAAATCTTTGAAAGAACAACAAAGCACTTACTTCTTGGATTGCATGAAGGTGCTTTGCAAGAGAATATCAGATGTTGACTGGCGAAATGGTGCATTTGCCCTGCCTAAGTATGTGAATGTAGAGTGCAACTCTGCAGCTGGGTCAACTGATGGCACAATATCTGACATCTGTATGCTGTGTTCCAGCGAGAGGGTGTCTGTGTGTGGTTTACTTTGCCTGTAAAAAAAAAAAAAAAAGGACATTAGTGTCAATGTGGCGTCTCTCTGTGTTGCAGAGTCTCTCTCTCTCTAAGAACTGCTGCTGTAATCATTGTAAATGGCAAATGGTCAGCACATATATAGTGCTTTTATTTTAACCTTAGCGGTTCTACAAAGCGCTTTACACTGTGTCTCATTCACCCATTCACACACACACACTCACACACCAATGGTAGCAGAGCTGCCATGCAAGGCGCTAGCCTGCCATCGGTCATAAAGACTATCCTGTGGTCCTTTCAAGAATCTTATTCATAATATATTCATACTGAACACCCTTTTAACAGATTTAGTACTGTTTGTCTTCACTCTTCTACATATGTGTAATGTAATAATTTATAATCCCATTATTGTTCCTCACAAGGTTTCTTCCTCATGTCATCACAGGGAGATTTTCCTTGCCACTGTCACCTCTGGCTTGTTGATTATGGATTTAAATCTGGATATCTAATGTTTAAAGTGTTATACAAATTGAATTGATCTCTGTGTGTACACACCTGTGTTTGTGTTGGAATGCCATGGCTGCAGTCAGAGGTATTAAGAGCAACAGCATCACAGTCATATCCATGACACAACAACCTGAAAGGCACAGAGTTACAAAATGCTGCAATCAGTTATGAAAGTTATAAACCACTGATATTTCTGAGACACACATTACAGTTACACTGTACTTGAACCTGAAAAGGCATGCCTCACATGTAAAACTACAATTGTAAGCCAAAAGATGAGCCATGATGAAGTATGAGTATAGGTCTAATAAGTTAATAATAAGTTATAACAGCATAAATGATTACACTCTGTCCACTGCAGCATCATTGAACAAAAATAATCACATGACATTCTGGGCATGATGCACAGAAAAATTAATAAATGAAACTAGACATAGTACAGTATATTTGTGTCTGAAATCACTCACCGCTGCTCATTCTGCTCTAAAAGTCAGCTTAGGATGAAAGGAAGATCTTATTAGAGGAAATCACCTGTTCTTGAAAGTAAATAAATTCCTCTTTTTAAAACTCATTCATTTGGTAGAAGAGCTGAAGGTTTAAGATCTGTCCCCGTCTGAAGCAACATTTATATCAGAGATGGAGGGCGAGGGAGGAGTGAAAAATAGGGATTGACCTAACTGCCCGCCTTTGAAGTTTTAATGGGATTTTTTTTTGCAGGTTATTAAATAGCTATTATGTACATTGTAGAGGTGTGATCGGAAATGTTTTAAAGCATACCACATTGGTGTAGATAGTGACTCCAGAAAAATCTCAATTCCAGGTGGATTCTGCCCTCTGTGATATGCTTCAAGACTGATCAAATACAGAATGACTTTCTCTGTAAAATATCGAAAGTTAGATATATTTCAACATTGCTCTGGAAAACTAGGCTGAGTTAAAATATATTCTAGCAATTTCCCTAAATAAGAATGCTTGCGATTATGAGTGGATAATATGGCCAAAATATTCCTTAAGGCTGTTAGCATTTTTAATTCTATTTTATGTAAGTGTTAATAAAACAGTCTAAAATGTATATTAATGGTATAACCATTGAGGATATTTTACAATACATGATATACAGTATTATCATGGTATTAGGTCTGCTATGTAGCAGATGTATTACTTAGAATGTGAGTAGTTCATGTACTATTAAGATACAGTTTATTAATATAATATTATACAGAAATCTGAAATCATTTTACAATTAACATTCTGTACTATTATAGATGATGCCAAGAAATATTGGTTTTGCATGTAGAACAGGATAATACAAGAGTGGTTTTCATAACAGCATAAAATACTTTTTTGGATAACAAACATACCAGGCATGGATTTTTACGTCTATGGTAATGTTCCTTCTCAAAATGCTATTATACGAGTTTATACAATTATCATACCATGAATTTTTCATGTCCTCCCACTACTATTATGAGTTATATTCATCTTTACATCATTAACTGTATCCGATTTTATGTAACAGATTGGGATTTAATAGAATGCTTGCTCATGCATACACCCCTGCCCTTGCTTTCCAGCAGTGTCTCTGGAAAGAGCAGTTCACTTCCCTCACCTGCCAGAAAGCCAACTCTTAAAATAGGCATCAGCTTTCCTCTATTACTAAGTTTTTCCTACCCTGTTTTCCTCGCATTGTTTCCCATTTGTAGTTTATCTGATCTTTGTGATTGAAACATCACTGATGTTGAATGTCCACATAATGTTCTCAGAAAAATCAGCTACTGTAGTGAGTCTTTCTGATGACATAATTTGTCAGCATTTCTCCAAGAATAAAATAACCAAGGTCATATCTTGAATATGCAGAATTGTGGATATACACTAGTCTGTCATCTGAAATTTTATCGCCTCCTCACTCCTACACTTGGTCACTCTTTTCCCTCCCTCATTCCATTGTGTCGTCTTCCTGCACAGGCCATCTGGAGTTGTTTCCGTATTCCAAATAACATATTGTGTCATAATTACGCATATTCAGATCCGTCTACACACGTTGCAAAATAAAACTTGAAACCTTTACAGTTACACATAAGATTCTGATTAAAGATGGCAGATGGCCACATTTCATATACAGTATGTGTCTCTTCATGCATAATCTAAGAATTAAACATGATAAAACTATGGATAAAATTCCTTCTTTTCTAAGCAAGTTCAGATTGAAGTAAAGGGCAAATCTCATGAGCTTTTTGGGAAGGAACCATTAATAGAATTCTATTTTTACTTCTTACTCTAGAGTCACTTAGTCCTCTATTTGTTACTGAAATTCGACAAAATATATCAGACCTTCAAATGTCATGAACGGAAACATTTATCCATACTACATTACAGCTGAATCCGATCCAAGTACAGAGCTAAGCAGTTGAGAATTAAGGGCCTTGTTTAAGAGTCCTACAGTGGCTTTCTGGCAGTCCTTGTACTAACAACATTCCAGTGACTAGCACAAAACTTTAACCAGTGAGGTACTGCTGACTTACTTTGAGTCTTGCCTATATAGGTGATCGAGTATAGTTAGTTAGATAATTAATTTATTAATTATTATTTAGTTAATCATTCATTTAGATAGATAGATAGATAGATAGATAGATAGTTGCTTTACTGATCCTGAGGGAAATTGCAGAGTCATCTTTTAGTCATCATTTATTCATCCTTCAGTAACTTGTCAGAGTTGCATTGTATCCGGAGCCAATCCTTGGAACACAGGGCTTGATGCAGGAATATACCTTGGATGGAATGCCAGTCCATCACATGTTGTAATGTACAGACTCAATCACAGACTCATTCACTATGGGCAATATATTGTAGGAAGGAAACGGGAGAGCCTATAGGACACCCACAAGGAAAACATGCAAAACTCCACGCAGACAGTAACCCAAGCTCTGGATCAAACTGGAGACCCTGGAATTGTGTGGTGACAAAGCTACCCACTGCACCACCTAGCTGCTTGCATAATGTACAAACCTTCACAATTCAGCTTGATATTGACATGTATCATAAAATGGAAAGATGGCCATGAAGGTTATGCAAGTGCTAGAAAGATGAATATGACTAAGTCAATCATAACACAATTGGGCATGCATTTCCCATCCTGAAGAAGGAGACTGAAGGGAGAAACCCACCGAAACAAACAACAAAGATGTGTTGATGCAAGTGTTGATGTGTTGATGCAAGTGAATGAGGCCATCTCTAGGGTGAAAAAACACAACAGACCTATCAGAGAGATAGCAGAAACTTTCTTAAAAAGAATGCACTTGCGAGCTCAGCAACACCAAAAGGCCTGGAAGACCATGGAAGACAACTAAAGTGAATGATCACAGAATTCTTTCCTTGGTGAAGAAAAACCCCTTCACAACCTCTAGTCAAGTCAAGAACACTCTCAATGAGATAGACATATCATCAAAGTCTACAATCAACCATTGTCAAAGTCTTACCTCAGGATGCAAACCACTGGTAACACTCAAAGCCAGATAAGACTTTTCTAGAAAATATCTAAAAAAAAAAAAGCCAGGTCTGGGACAAGATTCTCTGGACAGATGAAACCAAGATTAACTTGTACCAGAATGTTGGAAAGAGAAGAGTATAGAGAAGGAAAGGAAGGGCTCATGATCCAAAGCATACCGCATCATCTGTCAAACATAGTGGAGGAAGTGCTATGGCATGGGCATTTATGGATGCCAGAGGCACTGGGTCAATGGTGTTTATATGATGTGACCGCTCATAGAAGTACTAGGATGAATACTGAAGTATATAGAGCATCTTAAGGCAGAGAAATGGAATGTTCTTAAATAGCCAATTTTACTGAAGACAAATTACTGAAGACAAAAATGAAGTCAGAAAGACCCACAAACAAGCAGCAACTGAATGCCTAGCAAAGCATCCCAAGGGAGAAAACTCAGCATTTGCTAAGTCCATGGGTTCCAGACTTCAGACAGTCACTAACTGCAAAGAATCTGCATCCAAGTATTAAAAATAATCCCTATATTTATAATTATGTTAGTTTGTCCAATTACTTTTGAGACTGTGAAAATGGAGGGACTATTTAAACAAATGGCTGTAAGTCCTAAATGCAATATTTTTGTTAAACCTCTTGAATTAAAGCTGAAAGGCTACACTTCAATCACATCTTGTTTGCTTGACTGTATTTTAGCATTTTTGTTTAAATAAGTTTACGTGAATTTTTTCTGCCAATAATGTATTTTGACATCTCTAATTAGAGAAAATATATATATTATTCCATCTAATGTGGTAAAAATATTTTTATTTAGGCTATTTTGCCTGTTTATCTTCAAAGATCATGTTGTGTAAATAAGGAAATAAGTCATTTGAACAAATGCCGAGAGATAAAAAGAGTCAGTCTATGTAAAGATGTCTAAAAACATCCTAGCTAAGTGTAGTTTTAGTAAGTAATTGAGTGAGTGAGTAAATAAACCTTTTTACACAGTGCTTCACAATAAACAATCATTATTTTTTGTGCAATCTTGTCGAATGATAAACAATTGTCTTTCATTGATCAAGCTGTCTTGATAGCTACATGATATATTGAACAGACAAAAGTGCTTACACACTCTGTACAGATGACTGGTGACAAAGTTTTAACCTTATAAAAGACATTAATAATAAAAAAAAGCATTATTTTAACAATTATTTCCACACCAAATTCCACCAATTCCACACAGACACACACACACACACACACACACACACACAAATCTATCCATTTTCTATACCGCTTATCCTACAGGGTCGCAGTGACCTGGAGCCTATTCAAGGGAGCATGGGGCACAAGGCGGGGTACACCCTGGACAAGGTGTCAATCCATCACAGGGCACAATCACATACACATTTTGGACATGCCAATCAGCCTAGGGGAGAAAATGCAGCACACAGGGCAGCGGTGGGAATCGAACCCCCAACCCTGCCTGTGTGAGGCGAACGTGCTATATATATATATATATAATTCATTTATTATTTATTTAATCGTTAAGGCTACCCTGTAGTATTTTCTAGACGCAAATTGGACATTCCAATACATTGTCTTCTTGATTTCATCACTTAGAAACAGTTAAAGCTCAGAAACAACAGACTTTCATTAAAATAAAAAGTGTTCAACAGATTGATTGAGGTTTTTTTTTTTTAATCAGTTTAGAACTTTGAATATGTATAAACAGTGGTACATGGAACCCTGGATTCTTAAACTTCTAATCTTTGGTGAGCACAGACATGACTAGTGCCCTGAAATGTAAACACTTCCTGGAAAGGAATAGTCAGTCAACAGGATACACTAAGAAACTGTGCAGGATGGCCAGAATAAGTTTGTTTATATTGAACCCTCAGGTGCAGTTTTGTTGTTTGTGCAGTGGCTGTAACTGTTGTCTGCACGTCACTGTGGAGCGTGTGACCAACGGGGAGTGAAGGGAATCAGGGAATAGGCTCTCGTGTGAATTGCTCTGTTTAACGCTTCAACCTTTTGCCTATCTTTAACACATACATCCTGTTGTGAAAAGACTGCCAGTGCCAGTGGCAGCCTCCAAGTGTGTGTGTGTGTTGTGTTGTGTTGTGTATCCTGTCAGGAAACACACTGACTTGGTTGCATGACAGATTCACACACTCCTGCTCACCTAGCACCGGTTATTGCTCTGGATACATGTGAAAGCACATACACTTGTATTCATAAACTTAGGAGGACCAGGTATTCACTTGAATAGTGCACTAATTCTTCTTGTAGACTCGATCTAAACCTAACAACTGTGACCATAATACCTAAACAAAAATGTGGTTTACTATAGCTTTAGAAAAAAAGAAAAGAAAAAAAAAAAAAAAGCTCATACTGTATCTTTAGTTAAAATACTTTGGAAGATACAGAGGTGATGCTGATGTCAGTTGGGCCACCAATATTAGCAAGTGTGACCTCTGGTTGTCCTGAAACTGATGAAAGTGTGGGACCAAGTAATTATCACTAATGACCTCTGTCATGTATACCGTCTTGGGTTGCATGTCAGATGGTCCAGGGCCACCGTGTGCTGTGATCCTAGTCAATCTAGGATAGGATAAATCAAACAAGTGGGAAAGCCGACAGTGTCCAGTGTAGAGTGTCTTGGCTTGCCATAATAGATGAGGGAAAAGGGCAATGGCCTTCATGTTTTTAATTTGGAAGTGATCATGATGTGGTGCTCAGTGGGTGAGGAATGAGGCACTAGGCTTGACTGATGTTCTGCAGGTTGCAGTGGAGGAAATTATTGACCTTCTGTTCCAGCTGCCTTGTAATGAAGACTACATCTAAATGTCAAGTCAATTCAAGTCAAGTGGCTTTATTGTCATTTCAACCATATAAAGCCGGTACAGGACAAAGTGAAACAAAACAACGTTCCTCCAAGACCACGGTGCTACATACAACACACTAATTACATGAGACAACATAAAACTAAATAAGACCTACACATTTTTACATAAGGTGCATGTGTAAACATGTGCAAACAACACAAGACAGTACAATGTTGAGCATATTAGCAAAGACCTTATTGACAAATGGCTGGATCAGAGATTTTGCATCGGACAAGCCATATAACATAACCATAAATTCACGGTGCTCTGTTGTTGTTGTTGTTGAGAAGGCTGGCTTCTACTCATTTCCCTCTCAGATATGGATGACATTGTATGCACTCCATAGTTCAAGCTTGGTTTAGAATACGAAATCTCAGGTTCAATCACCAATGACTTTCTCAGGACTATCTAACTGGTAACTAGTAACTGGTTCTGATATGACCCAAGTAGGATATTGATCAGCTTTTCAGAATCCTGTCAAACTCCATTGAATGGATTATTGACGTGTAGCCAGTTATGCCTATAATAAGCCATAACTGGTTTGAGAGATGATAGAGTTCTCTCAATAGATCCTCCAGACCAATGGAGGAGATGAGCTGTTGTGATGTCATCTATGCAACTGAGCCAATTTGCATCTCTTCACACACTTCTTAACAGTACATGGTAATGAGCATTCATTCATTACATTTGTTTTTTGGCATAGTCAGATACTCCACCCTTTGATTATTGGAGACAAAGGAGTAGCTCAGCTGATTCCTTTCCCTCCCTTCCTTCTGTGTAGTGGACAAATCCAACACAAAATAGATTGATGAAGCTCTCTAATACAACTGGTGTCATTACCAGAAATGGTGACTCAATGGTGTCTGGAAAGGAAAACCTAGAAGTGACTAAACCTATGCATATGAATTAGTATAGCATATAGCTACCATAAACTTGCATGGCAGAGGTATCAAATCCATAGATTAGATACAGTCTAGATTAGGCAAAACAAGACACAATGCATAACAAGATCTTATGAGAGTAGACAAGATACTAGATAAAATCTAGGCAGTCGTCTAGCCATCACAATTTGGCCCTTGTCAAATTTGCTCAGATCCTTACGTTTGCCCATTTTCTAGTTTCCAACACATCAACTTCAAGAACTGACTGTTCACTTGCTGCCTAATATATCTCACCCCTTTACAGGTGCCACTGTAATGAGATAATCAATGTTATTCACTTCTCCTGTCAGTTTATAAGTTTATATATATATATATATAGTGCAGTATTTGCTCTACGTTTCTCTCCTTTCTAAACACCAACATGACTTCTCTCTTAAATGAATATTTATCGTAGTCATTAACCAAAGTTAATTCTTAGCAAATGAATATGTATTCAAACTGTACAAAGTTATTGAATTATGTAATAAGCTTGCAGTTCTATTTACTCTATTTATTTATTGATTTCTTCTCTTTCTGTGTATATCTCATACTAAATTGTTTCGGAAATTAAAACAAAATGTAAGATAAAATAAAGGCAACCTGAGTAAACACAAAATACCGTTTTTAAAAGATAATGTTATTTATTGAAGCAAAAAAAGTTATCCAATACCAACTGGGCCTGTGTGAAAATGTATTTGCCCCTGTAGTTACTAATTCTCCAAATCTATGAAACCCTGTTCAATCAAATCAACTCTTAAACAGAACTTTTTCACTGCTTGAAGTTGGTTAAAAGGTAACACACTATACCAAAGTTGAAAGATGTTCCAGAAATGATGAGGAAGAAGGTGATTGAAATACATCAGTCTGGGAAGGGTTACAAAGCTATTTCAAAGGCTCTGGGACTCTGAACCTTCCCAGAAGTGTCTGACCTTCCAAAATTCCTCCAAGAGGACAGCATCTACTCATCCAGGTCAAAGGAACTACAGGCCTCTCTTGCATCAATAAAGAAGAACAAACACAGAAGAAATCAGCAAATAGAATCTGCTTACTTCTATGTTATACTGAAAGATTAAATATCTTAATATATCTATAATAAGTGAAGATTAAATATCATTTAAAAATTGCACTGGTATGTTTAACATTTGATGTAATCCTACTTGAAATTAAAGTTGAAATCAAATACTACGATTGTTATATGGCATGAATCTGATGTTGCCTCAGCCTCAGTCTTATATCCAGGGATGTTCAGAGTTCATACCTGGACAATTTTAACTTTGTAACATTACAAAATCCGTTCATGCCTAAAACAATTAAGGTACGCAATTGACTCATATTCAGATATCCTATGGCATTCAAATGGGTCCAGTGTGTGTTGTGTTTCTTTGAAATTTAATGGCATGCCAGCTACCATGACTATTTTCATGGTGGGACAGGGTGTGTTTTGTGAAAACATACAGTACACAGATTCAATCTGTCTGAGAGCATATGCTTCATATGAATGTTGATACA
This sequence comes from Stegophilus panzeri, assembly GCA_024331685.1. Taxonomy (NCBI): domain Eukaryota; kingdom Metazoa; phylum Chordata; class Actinopteri; order Siluriformes; family Trichomycteridae; genus Stegophilus; species Stegophilus panzeri. The sequence continues at coordinate 24,320,798 of JANDJT010000032.1, read as the reverse complement.
GACACACCTTCAACTGTGTCCTTCTAAGTGAAGGTCACATGATCAAGTTGGTGTTTATGTCTGTGCTACTGAGCTGGTTATGTGCATTAGTCCATTATTCTCTAGTATTACAAGTCCTTGTTGGTTTCCTCCCACCTCCCTAAAAAATGTCATAGATGGATTGACTGCTCAAGATTTCCTCTCAGTATGAATGAATGTGAAAATGTGTATGAGGTGCTCTGATATTGATATGTATGAATAAATTTATATGAATTACGTAATGAATATTTATTTTCCCAATTCAACCGCAGGCCTGCTGCTTTTTAATACATGGTAATTCCAGGTGCTTTTTAATACATGGTAATTCCAACTATTATGAACTAGTAATAGTAACCACTAATTTAATATTTGTTTATTGTCCATACCTCCATCATATATACATTCATGTTTCAATCCATGCCTTTAACCCACTGTGTTAAAGAAAAGCCTGATATGACAGCTATGCTCAGTGTAACTGGATGACTTGGGTGATCTCCTACGTTTGACAAATAGCAGCCTCATGTGGACTCCATGGGTCACTACACAGTAAGCTTCATTTTGCTTTTAAAAAATGGTTAGAGGGCCAGGGAAAGGAGATGAAGTTGAAAGCCATTAAATGATTATAGCATAACTAATCTAATGCTGGATTATAGAGAGACAGAGACTCAAAATTAAAACTGTTATAGACAGAATGAGATACAGGTGGCAGAAAGGGAAGGAAACACAAGCCGAATCATTAACCTGATCACCAGGGCTAATCAATAACAATGAAAGGTGTGGTCTACTAAAGAGCTCTGTCTGAGATTCAAAGGTAAGGAAAGGATCAATTTAAATGTAAGATGAGCCTGATCACTAGAAGTCACCAGGCTAATTTGCATATTTATAGACTCATTATGATCTTTTGCATATCATGTAAATGTTACATTAAGGAATATAGGGAATAGAGGGAACATTGTTCATTGATTAGTTGTTAGGAAGAATTGATCAATGTGATTGGTCATTGGTAACATAGGTGATCAATGATTGGTCATTGGGTAGAATGGTGAACAGTGATTGGTCATTAGGAACATTGGTGATCAGTGATTGATGATTGGGCAGAATGGTGATCAGTGACCACCTCTTCCGTGAACACGTAACTAACGCATAAAAAAACAAAAACAAACAAACCAAAAAAAAACCTTACCCTGACACTTACACCTCTACTCTACGCACTTTGCTTCTTCTAGAACTCAATTAATAGATCTTGTATGGTAGCACTACTTGTATTGTTCTCTGCTTGATATATCACTTTGCTTGTATTTTCTCATTTGTAAGTCGCTTTGGATAAAAGAATAAATGAATAAATGTAAACTGCTAAATGAATAAATGTAAATGTAAATGTAGTGAGTGTTCATTGCAAACACCAGTGATCAGGAACTGGTCAATGGGAACAGTGTGATCAGCGATTGTCATTAGGGAACACTGGTGATAAATGATTGGTCATTAGGGAACAATGACGATCAGTGATTGGTTGTTGGGAATATTGGTGATCAGTGATTAGGTGTTGAGAAGTATTGTGATCAGTTATTGGCCATTTGGAAGAATGGTGAGCAGTGATTGGTCAGTAGGGAACAACGATGATCAGTGATTGATTGTTGGGAACACTGGTGATAACTGATTAGTTGTTGGGTGTTGTTATCAGTGATTGCTCATTAGGAAGAATGGTGATCAGTGACTGGTCGTTGGGAACATAGGCTAGCACTACTTGTCAGATTTTACACATTGATATAAATTTTCATATTATTTATATGTTTTCAGACAGAAATCCAAATTTAAGTCTACCAAAACCACTTTCTATCCTTTTTGAAAACAGTGGCTTATTCAGTAGCTTATTCAAGGGTTAAATCAAGGGCTGTCAAACATTTAACTGCAAAATAATTCCACAGATCCCCTGAGTACAGATTTATTTTATGAACATAATCCAACTGTTCTATAAGGCTCATTATTTAAAAGTTCACAGTATTCTGGATATGTACTGGAACCATAAAGCTTTTAACTCCTAAACTCAGAATGTGGCTTTATTAAAATTATCATTAGATTCAAGTTGACTTTATTTATAGCCTTACTTGTTTTGTGTCATTAACATTTAGAGTAAACCCATTCAACTTCCAGTGGCAAGTCAAGAAGGCTAATAACTTGAAAAATAATTATAATAATAATCAATATAACAACTTTGATGATAGTGATTTCCACCATTGTGCTATGCACACACCCCACTTTCAGAACCATGGAGCTAAATAATAGAGTTTAAAGCAGGTTTACTTTCAACTGTGTGCCACAGTTTGCCCTCTGTGGCTTCGTTGTATTTGGTTTCCCTGAGTAGAGGTTTCCATCCACCATGCCTTGAATTGTTATTGGTCTGTAAGTTACTGTTATGCAGCAGTGTTTGCCTTCAGCCCTGTGGTAAACCTCAGGTTGGTAATGAAGACATTAGGCTCCCCGTGAGGGAGAGGGAAAAGACTGCTGTTTAACACGAGGCATTGAAATAAAACTATAGCAAAAGTCACACACACATACGCTTTGAAATCACCATTCCGTCTGCACACATTAGCTGCATTATAATAGTATGTCCTGCAATGTTTTTGGAGTGAGGTCATACATGTTTGAGTTCAGATCAAGACACACACACACACACACACACACTAACCAATTGTTCAGAAATAGAACAACACGTGGGAAGCTGCATGGCCAGGACTACACAAACAGCCTGTGTTTACTCTAATCTAGCTGCTACTGGTGTTTTAACTTTTATGTCCTTTAATGTAACGTGTAATGTAACTATAAATGCTAAAAAGTATGATGTGGTGTTCTTTAATTGTTGGCAAATTGCTGTGGTATGTAAGGAATAACAGAACAGACTGTGCTGTTATACAAATTATGTGCTTCAGAGGTGGTGTGATGCAGTACAGCGCGCAAGCGAAGTGCCACTAAACACCCCTCTATACACTCCCCTCCATTTATTATTTTTTTATAACAGCACGTTCTGTACTGTGTTATTCTGCTTACACCACAGTAATTTGTCAACGATTACGATATTTAGTTTATTAATGAATAACACATCGAAACAATGACCCAATGACCAACCGGATTCTAGAATTCAACCATACTGTGGTATAAGAGGAATAAAACACGTCAAGATGTGCTGCTATTAGCACTTTTGCATCGTACAGACATTATGTATCTCTGAGCTCTAGTACGACAAAATTGCACAGAATTATCAAACTAAAATCTTGTACAGTAAATTTTGATTCAAAGTAAATTTCAATTCAGAGGATGTGATTTGATTGAATATCATCTAACCACTTTCATTCATAATGTATTCATTCAAGCGTCAACCCTTTTTACAATCAAACAACACTTAAACAACATTAAAGTAACAACATGCATTTTATTCCCTTTGTTTACTTTATTTATCCAGGAACCTGAGCATCACATATACTGTAGAATAATTTTCAAATGAATGTGGTCTCTAAAATAAATTCACAGCATGAATCTTTAAAGCACACAGTGTCTGAAATATTCAGTTAAGCTAGTTAGTCTATTTGTAGAGACCACTCCTGTAACCCCAACCACCCACCCCCCCACCCCTAAAAAAGCAGTGATTCATGCAATTCATTCATGCACTTGTAAAAAGATTAATCTAAAAGAAGTTAATCATTTCCACCCCAATGGTCACAGGCCAGTTACACGCGGAGACATAATTTTATGAGTTCTGAAAGTGTCTCTACCACAGTTCCATCATCTGCTCTAAGGAAATCTGCAAGTCCATAGATGACTGCAGTGAGCTTGCGCCGTTCGCCACGGCCATCATCTTCAGATTCTCCAGCGACGTGAGAACCACCTGCAAAGCCAAAAAGGGCAAATGAGAAAAATGATTATTGAAGTATGTGGATAGACAACTGAAGGACTGTTTTAAACCATTCAGATTTGTCAAGTCCCAAACTGACAGCCCACTAGTGAATTCCTATTGAATTGTATGACTTGATGCTCAGATTCTATTACCAGCAGTGAATCAACAAATCTGGCAGTTCAGTTAGAGTTGTCAGAGAAACTAACTAACTTCTGTCCCCATCTCCTCAGTAACACTCCTTCATGACAAGCTGCATCACACCATCTGTCATCACAGCATGGCCCTGAATGTTATTCCTTATTTATTCAACTTATACCACAGCGCTGTTGAATTCTCGGCAGCATAGCTCGGACAACAGTGCTGGATGTACTGTAACTCAACTGATTTATATTAATGTGCACATCCTGTATGTTATCATTTCTATAGTAACAACTCATTCACAGGGACCTCTATGCTTGATGCGCCACATAATCTAAGCCTCATAATAAACAAATTAACAAAACATGTTGTCCTTTAACAAAATGTCATAATTCACAGTGTGAATTTTCTATAAGTAAAGTTTGTTTAATATTTATGGAAGGAGTCTCCAGTGCCAGTGCTTTGTAACAATCAGTAAGTTTTATGGAGAGTCTTCATGACCTTGGTGTTTATGCTTTGCGGTTGCTCTGTGACATGAAAAGCTATGTTTTTATTAACTAAGAGATGAAAAAGCGATGAAGGAACGACTGTTTATTGCTGCTATAACATTAGTGATAACAGGAACTGAAATGTCTTGCGGGCGTTCTACAACATTAAATGTAACTATAAATGGTTAAAAAGCAGAATGTGTTGTTCTTTAATAAATAAAAAAAATTGGAATCATTGGAAAGTAGCATAAGTAGAATAAAACATGATGGGGAGATGGTAATCCAGGAGAGGGTAGTGTGATATGGCCCGACACGAATTGTTATTGTAAACGATCTCTAAAATAAGTTCTAAGTTCTTTATGAATATGTCTGAAAATATGTTGCAGTGTAGCCATGACGACATGCATAAATAACAATTTTATGTCGCATCATTGTGGCAATGCTTACTATATGATCTGATGTTAATCACCTATTTCAACTAACTGGAAGTGGCACAGAGGCAATCAAATGAATACAAAGCATTTGTTATTGCATGCATGCCTACATGGCTCTGAGCAAGTTGTGAGAAGATACCAAGATGTATCAAAAACCATGAAATTTGGTTTACACTTATTATACTGTCGATTTATCATACAGTCCCACCCAGAGATAAAGTTCAAATCTCCTAAAAGATAAAAGACATGGGTAAAATCTGCTAAACTTATACAAGAGAAGACAACTCATCATCTCCTAATTTGAATGTAAAAAGACTGAGAGTCTCCTCATTACCTCTACCATGATCAACTTCTTCTCCCACGGTTTGTTCTTGGGGTCAGGCCATTGTTGACCCAGAAAGAAATAGAGCGAGTATAAAGGAGACTGTCCACGGTTATGAATAAACTCGATCAAGCCTGGTGGAACAACACAAAATCTGACATTAAACGACATTTTCCAACAAATGTCTACTACAAGGAAGAAAGTCTGGTGAAAAAAATAAAATAATAATAATAGCATACTGTAAATTAGTATATATATAGAACAGTATATCTGTAATTCTAATGTAATGTAATATAATCTGCATGGCTACCATAGACAGTTTTCCTCTTCTGATATCACATGAAATTTATTAGATATACATTGTAATGCTATAATAAAAGTGTTTGGACATATCAGTCGCACAGATTAGTTTTTAGATTAAAAAGCCTTGGGGTGCCACAGAGACTTTTTACTATAACAAAATATTTACTGATGGCTGCCAGAATGAACTTTGACAAGTATTACAAAGAAAGTGTTAACAATCGTTGATCCCACCTTTAACATTTCAAAGACGTTTACTCACCTGACACAAAGTCTCTAAGGGAATAGATGGGCTCGGGCTTGTTTTTGGAGAGTGCTCTGGGTGTGGGGCTCTGCTCGTGTTTGTCCAGTCCCCAGTAAATACGACTGTCTCCCCAACGATAACCCAACAGCATGCCGCCCTCTCGCCTCACCTCCAACCCACCCAGGTTATTCAAAATCTCCTGGGTTGACTGGGCCTGGGTCTGGTCCAGTATAGACTCTGTGCCGGGGAGCTCCACAACAGCGAGCGGGCTTGCCATTGGGTTAGGGTTGTTCCTAAAAAGTAGCACAGGATTCACTCATACTAGCTAATTAGTTCAGCCACATTGCAAATATCATACATTTTTGTTGCTAAATGATAAAAAAAAATTGCTGAAAAATAAATAAATAAAAATGAGCTGGCAAAATACCTAAAGTATTTTCTAAAAGCTAAAATGAAAAAGGGTAAAGAGTATTAGTTGAAATATGTGGAAAAGATTATACCAGATATTATTTACATCAAATTAACATTATCATTAGACACTATTAGCTGCACATCAACAGGAATTCTAGCTGAAACAAAAATAAACGAAATACGAGGTGAAAACGATGTACCAAACATTATTAGACAGCTGCATATGACCTTAATTATTTTCACGGATAGAGTCCGGTGAAATAGATTTACTGAAATATTAGCTGAAAGAATGTCTAGAGTAATATATGGGACATTGCTCAGATATAAATGAGCTATGTTATTAGTTATGGACAATATATATTTGCAAATTGCAAAGTCCAAAGTGAAACAAATAGCTAAAACATTACATTCAAAAAATAACCAAAAACATCTGATGAAAAATTAACTCAATTAACAACATTTGCTCCAAATTTGTTTAAAGGGGGACTAAACTGTAACTGAAATATAATGTAAAGCAATGCTTTGTTACCTAAACACTAGACAGAAACCAGCTTCGTTCTCCACCACTTGGTTTAGCACCTGCCTCCCTCTGTAATAAACATTCACCATAAAATGGGTCCCAAGCTGATTACAGCCTGAAAATAGACACAGACAGCCACAAAGATACCATCGCAAGACATGAGTTCATATCTGACTGTCACAGACTCAATATCACTGTATTTTGTAACACAAAGGCAGATGTCATGCCTGAGTCATTAGAAGTGGACTGAACAGGAAATTCCGGCTCAAGATCAGCCTGTAGCGGGGGCTGTTGTGTGCCCATGAAGGTGCCCTCTAGTGGAGAATATTGGTCGAGAGCTAATGTGCCCTCAGCAGGAGAAATCTGTCCTGCACCAGCCACAGCTCTGTGAGCTGGAGAAAAGTGGTGCTTGTTTGCAGTTTCCTGAATGGGAAATGGAGCATCACAGAGAAGTTGTGCTGGTTCCCTCTGAAAGACTGGCTCATCCACAGGCATCTCTGTGAACAGAGGAATACCAAGTGTTACAGAGGAAAGTTTAGAACTTGTTTCCTGGCTTTTGTTTTGTTTATTTTATTTGAATAAAATATGAATCCAAGGGAGTTTCTTAACCAGTTAACACTGGTTAAGGATGTGTTCAATTCATTCTGCCTTACTTGTAAGTGACGTTGACCCTGTTCAGATGTGGTAGACACATGTGTTTCGGGTGATGCAATCACAACTGGAAAATGTTAAGTGCAGGTCTGAATGGAGTCAGTCGTGTCTTGGAGACTTATTGCGATCCATTTACGTTTACATATTTATTTTTGCATTCCCTGACACTAAGGAACACTATCATATCAAATATGCAAGAGTTTTCTCTTTCAGAGAGGATTGTTATTGATGTTGAAGATGTCAGGAAGACATTTCAATCTTCAAATAAGAGGAAAGCTGTAGGACCTGGATGGATGCACTCCGTGTCTCATAAAGAATTTTGCATATGAGCTGGCCCCGGTGTGACAACCAATTTTTCAGGCTTCTATAGACGCACATACTGTTCCTATGTTATGGAAAACGTCATACATAAAATCCCATGTCCAAAAGAATGCAAGGATTACAGATCTACAGCCCTCACTTCAGTAATTATGAAATGTTTAGAAAGAATATTGCTTAAATATCTGGTGAGCAAACTCAAGCCATGTCAATTTGCTTAGGTTGCACTACAGAAGATGCAGTGGCTGCTCTAGTGCATATTGTTTCTAAACATTCAGACAAACCTAATACCTGTGCAAGAACCCTCTTTTTAGACTTTTCCTCTGCATTTCAATTCTACAATTCAAGCTGACATCTTAAGAGTCAAAACTTGTACGGTTGGGTGTACATCCCTATTTGATTCAGTGGTATACTTCTTTTCTCACAAATAAAGTCCAAATTGTTAAAGTGAACAAAACCTTGTCATCGCACCCCAGGGCTGCATTAGTTCTGCCATGCTTTTTACCTTGTACCACGACTGTCGAACAGACAGGTCTAGTAAATACATATTAAAGAACTCAGACGATACTGTGTTAATATCTGTGTTAAGGGACTCAGAGAGCCCTGGACTGCACCAACAGGGGGGGACAAAATTGGTAGAGTGGTGTGAAAACAATGGCCTTTTTATTAATATCAAAAAACTGAAGAGATTGTATTTGGGTCAACATCTGACGCTCATATATTGCCTGCTGTTATACGTAATGAAAATATCAGACAGGAAGGGACATATAAGTACCTACGAGTAATAATATATACAGGATAATGTGCTATCGTGGAAAGATCATATGGACAGTATCTGTAAAAAGACAAGGCGGAGAATTTATTTCCTTCGACGTTATTATCGTTATTATTCGTTATATCTGTGATCATGAGTGTTTTACAGTATTGTAATTCCGTACGGTACATGAGCTTGTCTGTTAGTCTAAAAACACAGCTGTTGAACCAAATAAAAATTTGTCCAAAGATTGTAGGTCAGCCTCTTGAAAAAGTACATGAAGTGTCCTATCATAAGAACCTCTTATGGTTGGCCAGTAATATTGTTTCTGACCTGAATCATGTGCTGCCCAATGAAGTTGTACTTTTACCATCTAACCGTCGGTACAAGGTAAAAAACAAACAAAAAAAACCCACAAAAACAAGAACTACACTAACTGAAAAGCGTTTGTGTGTGTGTGTGTGTGTGTGTGTGTGTGTGTGTGTGTATTTGTTGTACTTGTCTTTTTTTTGTATGTGCTTGTAAAGGGTTAGGGATTTATGTAATAATAATTGTGAATGAACATACTGTTACGCAAGAAAAATTTCAGACCCTGTCTGACAATCAAGTCAGTAAATATCTATCTATCTTCTGGCAAAACTTCATTAAGGCATAGCATCATTTCTACAAACCCACATAATCAATTTTCATAATTTACAAACCCACATAATCTTTGATACATGCCTTCATCGCATCCAGAATCGACTACTGCAATAGCATTCTCTATGGCACATCATCCTAAATAAACTTTATGTGACATGTGATTATTGCTGTATGGTTTTATTGTGTTGTCCTACGACTATTTATTTACGTAAAGTGCCTTTGAGTATCTTGAAAAGGGCTCTATAAATAAAAATTTTTATTATTATTATTATTATTATATTACAGCTATAGAAGATACTGTTTTGCTTTTGTACCATGTTGCGTTTGAGTAAGGTGGTTAAAACTAAAACAAGGTCTAGGTTAGGGGGGAGGTCCTACCACGTTTCAGTATGGTAATCCTAATAAAGTGGCCAGTGAGTGTAAAGGAACAAATTAATGTCTTATAATATATAAAACAATGCGCAATATGTATGCCTAAATCTCTACTCTTATATAATAATAATGTAAGCATTTGTTAGATCTTAGTTTATGAATCTTGTACCTGGTTGAGCTTCAACAATATTCAAATCCGCAAGGCACTGCTGCAACAAATCAGGCTGCGTGCTTCCACCTGAGAACCAAAACAGGACCGAAAATCCTATGATGAGTTTTAAAGAAAAAAAATATACGCTACAAACAGAAAGCATGCACACATCACACTAACAGTAGTCTTCTTACTCGGAAACAACTCGTCTTCTCCCAGGTACAGGGTATCACCAAAAGAAATTTCACTCTAGCGACGAGACATGAAACAATAGCACAAACGTAATTTCAAAGTAGTTAGGACATAATACAAGTACACGTATAAATTAAGGGAAAAGAAGATAAAGCGTAGGTATATCGGCAAAACTCACATTACACGCTGGTGAACCCTCGGTAGATGCTGTCAAAGACAAAAAAAAGCAAAGAAAATCAGTACTATTTGTATAAACTGTCATTTCCAATTTGAGTACTGGTAATACATTTCTGCTGTAATAGGTGTAAAAATGTTAGGGTGCTACATTTATGCTAATATTTCTTTGGCCCCCTCTTTTTTCAAACCATTTGTCACAAATACCACCACATACCAGATTGAACACCTACACAGAAAACATAACAGCAGTAGGTAGCACTATGGTAGAACGTGATCGTTTAACTAGTAGAACTTTAGAGGTGTGCATCAAGACTGTGACCCGACAAAAAGTCAAGAGAGCATATGGTTTATACTCTAATGCTGGTGATCTGGAGGCCCGCGGGTGTGTTCGTGAAGGCGTATTAGGTGTTCATGCGGTACAGCGTAATAGATTTACTGCATTCATTTATTCACCTTCAGTAACTGCTTTATTCTGGTCCGGGTCAAGGTTGTTTAAATTACTAATTTTTAAAAATATTTTTGGAAAGAGAACCAAATAATTATTATTATTTATTTATTTTTTAAAAATCCAAACAATAATAATAACTGCTGGAACTTTCTGCAGAAATCCATCGTGAGTGAGTGGGATTGGGGCTTTTTTTTTTTTTTTTTTTTTTTAAGCAGTCTTGTCAATTACAATACTCTTATCTATTCAACATTTACAACTTTTTAGATTCTACAAGCTAGCACTATGGGTTGACCAGCAAAGGACCATGGTTTAATGCCTAGCGCTAACGTTATACTAAGCTCTAACAGCTATCACCAACACTGTATTATCTAACACTAATGAATTACTAGCTTACTATGTTCTCAAAACTAAGATATATTAGCTAGCTATTCACAGACTATATACTGTTGAAAATGTAACAGCAAGTTTCTGTTTCGTGTAGAATAGCCTGCAAAGTTGTTTCCCTCCTTTTTAAGGTGAACATTGTCATGCTGGAACAGGTTTTGTCCTCTTAGTTCCACTGAAGGGAAATTATAAAACTACAGCAAAAAAAAGACATTCTATACAATATTGTGGCAACGGTTTGGGGAAGAACCACGTATGGGTATAATGGACAGTTGTCTACAAACTTTTGGCCATATAGTGTATGTGGAAAATTTCTGACAGTAGTTTCCCAATCAGTGCTGCATGTATTGTAATTCCAAGAGTTAAAAACAAGAACTGTGGTTAAAAAAAAATCCAGACATTTGTTTTCATACACCAAAAAAATGTGGAACTTATTGTACTTGTACAGTCCCAGAAAAGCTGTATTACATTTTATGAAACAGTTTATAAAGGTATTGTTTCTGCCTGTGCCCTGCACACTAACACCAAGAAGAAGCTCGAACCACAGGGAAACACCCAAGTTTGGTTTAACCAAGTTACCACAATATTTCTGTACCGCTATAGTGTGGCTGACTAAAACAAGCTCCATAACTGCACTTCTATGACTTTTTAGTAGCATTTCTATGCCAACAGCAGAACAAATGAATTAATGGCTGCGAACTGACAAACAAGAAACAGATAAACAGTATGTGAGGGAAACAATTTAATTCCCCTCTATGTTCCTAAATGATGGTATAAAATTCAAGCTTCTTGCCATGACTAAAATATTCAATATTCAATATGTTATTATTGAATTTTTGAATTTATTCACAAACTATCATGCATTCAGGTACCACAGTATAACATACAAGACAAGACATAGGCTCTATACATACAGTACAGCTAGACTAGCAAAAGTGCAAAAAACAGGACAAGCGTAAGATGAGAGGATTGTGCAGAACTACAGTTTCAGAGCATATCAACATCACACCCTGTTTCATCCCCTTTCTTACCCCCAGAAGGTGAGTCATCTGGACACATGAAGATTTTGTGAGGGTTCGCAGTATCGTTTTTGTTATCTTTAACCATCTTGAAGCCTCGGGCTCTGAGAGCACTGCGGAAGTTTCTTTTCCACACTGAGTGGTCACCTGGGATCTGGCCATTAGAGCCGGCGCTCGTCTGTGCCCATGCCTACGTCAAGAAGTAAATTAAAAAAATTAAAGGGACTTTATGACATAAATTCAACTAATAAAACTTATCAAATTTCATGACTTGACAGACAGTTTTGTGTTTGGTATATGTAGCACAGTCCTTGAGTTTAGTTGTGGCCATCTTAGTGTCTTACTGTATAAGTGTGTGTGTGTGTGTGTGTGTGTGTGTGTGTGTGTAAGAGTGTGTTGGTAGAAATTTTATTTTACTATCCTTTGACAGGCATACATCGTCATTCTGCTTCTTCTTCCTCCTGTGTTGTAATAATAATAATAATAATAATAATAATAATAATAATAATATTAAATGGCACCAATCTGATACCGAAGACCAACAATGGGCCAATACCAGCAAAAAAATGATGGATCAGATTTTTGAAAAAAAAAAAAAAAACCCAAAGAATTCATTCGATCTGACCCTGTAACAAATTTAAAATATTGGAAAATATATATTTTTTTCAGAACTGTAAATATTTACATATAAAGATACCTGATTGTGTTTTTGATTAGGATTAATTTGTATTATATTTATACTTTATTATACTTAATTGCAGTGTAATTGATTGCTGCAAATCATGTTTTTTAGCTATTTTTCATTCCTGTATTTTTAAGTGCTTCATTTAAAAATTCATTTTAAGGCTTAGTCGCTGTGTTGGAAAATAAAAAGTGGTATCATAGTATCTCCAAAAATAATCTTTATTTATGTAGCATGTTTCACAAAGTGCTTTACATGTAAAGGCAGGTTAATCTTTCAACTCTAACCTCTTAAAAGATTTTAAGGTTATTTATGATAAACCACACTGATCTGGAGTTAGATACAACACCCATGAATTATACAAAGGCCGTGACCACACAGAAATTATACAAAGGCCAGGAAATCGTCTGTTTCTAAAATGGCGGGAAAAAATGCGAAGAAATAGAAAAAGAAAAATGTGCATACCAACAGACAGCTAACCAAAGCAGTTCACCTTGAATATAAGGATGTCATCACTGTTCGAGTCCTGCCTCAAAGCGTGCTTCCAAGGAATGCTGAATTTTGTGCGTTCCTGGTTGACCCATTGAACGCCGGGGTATCGTCTGCTATCAATCTGCTGCTTCAACCAGGGAATGAAGAGTGGTTTGGGCTGAGTCATTGGGGCAGCGTGTTGAGCTAAACAAATCAGTACCGATACAACACGTGTTAATACCTGGAGAAGTCAGAAATACGAAACAGTAAGAGTTAAGCACAAAATCTTAATCTTTGGGAGATAGTTTAATCTCCTGTGGTTTTATAATAATAATCCACTATAATAATAATAATAATAATAATAATAATAATATATACAGTATGATGCACAGAAATGCTCTTGCAAAGCAAGAAATATTTCTACATAAAACAAAACTATAAATAGCGGTAAACAGCTTTTTTTTTTCTTTTTTAATAGTGGTCTCAGGTACAATTTGTTGCCGTTTTATAAGGAAATTGAGCGTTAGATTTTACTGAGCATCTTGGAGACTCTACCACAGTTCTTCTTAAGGCTTTGACTGTCACACTTGCTTCTTTTTTGCAGCAAAACCCAGTAGTCTTTATGTATTTTTGTCTGAAATGTAGTCTGTTATGTAATATGTTACTTTCTTTACTGACATACAAACATTTTTTTTTTTTTTTTTACCGTAGCATTTAATTTCTTGTTGGAAAAGTAATGTTTGGAAATCTAATATGTTTCCGTATAATGCAAAAGTCATGAAATAAACATCTGTAACAAAATGTGTACCAAAAAAAAAAAAAAAAACGGTTTCTAAGACTTTTGCACTTTGCAGACTCTTGTCACGAGCAGTGATGGATAAACAAAAATGTGATTTTATATGTGTTAGCCTAGCACATTTTGAACGGCTGCAACTATAGACTACATTTATTTTGTCTCAAGTATCATTTTGGCCATTGTTTTATTAATTGGATGATAAGATTCCAGTGGCATTTAATATAATTTATTAAAAATCATATTAGTTATAAAATCCAAACCATTCACTGCAACTGTGTTTAAGTCTCCAGTGATTCATTTAGGACATTTCCTTTGATGCATTTGACATGCACGACATTTTTAAAATGATAAACAAATAAAAAATAGATTATTCATTGTAAAGTATTGTAATAACTTACATAGTATAAAATAACACAAACAACTGTTAAACCTACTATTTGCAGTAAAGTACTGTAAACAATTGTAAAGTACAATAAACAACTGTAAAAATATTTACAGTAAAGTATAAAATACTTTAGTATAGAATAGCATATAATCAGTTGCTCATTTGGCTAATGCTTTCTTGTTTTAAAAAAACAGTAGCTGGAAATGGTTGCAAGCTAGTTGCATGAGTTGTGGTGGCTCAGTGATTAATGCTTTGAGATACAGATCAGAAAGTTGTGTTTGACCTCTTTGAGTATGACCTTTACCCATCAGCTCAGTCATTTCCAGCTTCAAGTGTGAGTCACTTTAAAAAAAAAATAAATCGTCAGCCAAATGAGCAAATGTACTGGATTATACAATCAGATCCATAAGTATTTGGACAGCGAGACAATTGATCATAATTTTGCCTCGGTACACCACCACAATGGATTTGAAATATAGCAATCAAGATGTGATTTGAGCTTTAATTCAAGGGGTTTAATAAAAATATTGTATATTACAGCCATTTTCACAACATCTAGCCAAGTCAAGAATACTCTGGAGGAGGGAGGCGTATCAACGTCAAGTCTACACTTAAGAGACGCTTTTATGAATGTAAATACAGACGGTTTACAGCAAAATGCAAACCACTGGTAATACTCAAGAACAGAAAGGCCAGATTAGACTTTGCTAAAAAATTAATAATAATAATAATAATAATTTTTTAAAAACCTCTAAAAAAAAAACAACCCTCACCTGTTCTGATGCAAGATACCAGAATTATGGGAAGAGAAGAGTATGGAGAAGGAAAGGAAGGGCTTGTGTACCAAAGAATACCACATCATCTGTTAAACATGTGGAGGAAGTGTTATGGCATGGGCATGTATGGCTGCCAGTGGAACTGGGTCACTGGTGTTTATTGATGATGTGACTACTGATAGAAGTAGCAGCATGAATTCTGAAGTATATAGAGCTGTACTTTCTGCTCAGATTCAGTCAAATTCTGTAAAATTGGAACGGCACTTTACAGTACAGATGGATAACAACCCAAAACATACAGCAATTGCAACCAAAGGGCAAATAAATTAAAACTTCTTAAATATCTGATGACCTCAACCCAATTACGCATGCTGTTCAAATACTGAAGACAAAAGTGAAAGCAGAAAGACCCACAAACAAGCAGCAAATGAAAGCAGCTGCAGTAAAGACCTGGCAAAGCAACTCAAGGGATTAAACTCAGCATTTGGTGATTCCCATGCATTCCAGATTTCAGGCAGTCATTGACTGCAAAGGATTTGCATCCAACCATTAAAAATAATCCTAATATTTACGATTATGTTAATTTGTCCAATTACTTTTGAGCCTGTGAAAATAGGGAGACTCAACAGCTGTAATTCCTAAACGGTTAATGCAATATTTTTGTTAAACCCCTTGAATTAAAGCTGAAAGTCTACAATTCAATAACATCTTGATGACTTCACCAAATCCATGTGTACAGAGGCAAAAATGTCAACACTTGTGTCGCTGTCCAAAACTTATGGACCTGACTGTAGGTTATTTTATACTAAAGTATTTTATACTTTACTGTAAATATTTTTACAGTTGTTTACTGAAATACTTCTACAGCATTTTACTGTAAATAGTCTATATTTTACAATTGGTTTCAGTACTTCAGTATTGTAAATAGTATGCACAACCCCCCACTAATATTGGCACCCTTGGTAAATATGAGCATAGAAAGCTGTGAAAAATTGTCTTTATTGTTTAACCTTTTGATATTTTGTTAAAAATATTCCCCAAAATGCTCTGCTCTCATGGATATCAAACAATTGCAAACACAACACTGATTTATTTTTTTCAAAATCATCTATGTTTTATGGGTGTTTTTTTTTTTTAATTTGTTTACAGTGCTTGACAGTAAATAGTCTGTTTCACAGTTGTTTACAGTGCTTTACAGTAAATAGTCTATGTTTTACAGTTGTTTACAGT
>JANDJT010000032.1:24278705-24300321 GCA_024331685.1 Stegophilus panzeri | reverse complement strand
GGGGTGGGGTGTGTGTGTGTGTGTGTGTGTGTGGGGTGGGGGGGGGGGGGGGAGGGAAGGGGGGCATGTGAAAACAAATCCAGGTTCCTTTGTTCCACGAGAGCCTCTGCTGCATCCTTAGGGCTTGTCTTTTGTCTCTCTCTGGCCCCCCCTTTCGAACGCTTTCATTCTGTCAGGCTTTGGCACTGAGGGTCATCAGTTCTAAGAAGGCGTTGAAGAGTGTGTCCAGCCAGCTCTGATTGGCCATGCACTGCTGAACAACCTCCTCTTGCCCAGGATCTTCTGACGCCTGTTCTATAGTGTTGGTCTAAAACAAAGGCAAACAGGGATCTCACAACATTTCCCATGATTCCTTACTTTTTTATTTTCTTACTACAAACACTCTACCTGAATGAGAAGAGAGATTGTGTAGGTGTTTTTTTTTTTTTTTTACCTCTTTTTTGCAGATTAGGAAGGTGTGGTATTTGTAATGGTGCAGAGAATGGTAAAAGCTGTAGAGTCGACATGTCTCTGTTGACAGCTTGATGTCCTAAAATGAGAAAAGGTTGGGTTAGAGTGCATATTATAAAATTTGATTAACCTGACAAACATCAACTGAAATATTTTTTTTATACTACTGTTTTTAGCTCCTGTTATAATAGGATTATATTATATTTAAAATAGGAGGTAAGACAGCAGGAGTAATCTGTATTTAGAAATTTAAGCTTGATGCATAACTTCCAGATTTCTGCTACAATTCCACCTTCCACCAAGCATGGACTGGCCTATGAGGTGGGATAAGATAAAGCTGTACCAGAGAAAAAGTTATCCTTGTTTTCCGGGTTTTGTCGTTTTCAGAGCTTAGAGCAAGTCATTGTGTCCAAAACAACCAGTCACCAATCTGCATGACGTTTACTTTAAGAACATACTGTTTGATTTTCTCATATTCTATGAAGTTTTTGAGTGAGGAAGATACTGAATAATACTTTATCTCACTATTCAAAATGACAGAAATACAATCTCCATAACTTAAACAGGACTTTGAGAAAGATTTCTATGTTTGTTAAGAGAAATTGAGACAAGCTATATTCAGAAAGGCTATGTTCAGACCAACAAACTGTATGACCGATCTGGTTTGAGCAGAAAATAAAAAACACCAAGACTGTAAAGTATGTACAGTAATGTGCAAAAGTCTTAGGCATTTAAAAAATTTTAAATACTAATTTTGTCATAGATGTTTATTTTATGACTTCTGCTTTACTGGGTCAGTAAAAGAAAAAACATTTTAGATCTCCAAACCTTACTTTTCGAACCAAAATTAAATGTTACAGAAAAAATAAAAGAAATATAGAAAAATAACATGCTTGTCATGTCATGGCAAACTAGCGACTCCATTTCCCAGAATGCACAGCAAACTACAAACATGGCTGCCGTCGACGACAACAACTCCCAAAGTAACACACAGACACTTCACCTTCTCCTGAGGACTAATCAGACACACCTGTTCCCAATCACACCACACTATAAAAGAGACTGCTCATTCACGATGTCTTGCGTAGTAAGATGCTCGGTCGCCATAGTCTCTGGTGTTTACCAAACCGTGCGATCGTGTTGTTATTCTGGTTAGGATTCGGTTTTTGTCCTTGACCTTGACCCTGATTTCTGCCTTACCTGCTCTAGCCTGTTTACCTGATCACTTGACAGCTGCCGGTCTTTGTTGTTGTTTTTGCTTTACCTTCTGGATCATATGCTCTCCAATAAAGCTCTTAACTGAGATTGCATCCGTCCAAAACCTCATTACATGACAATGTTACATAATAGACCATTTTTCAGACAAAAAAAACAAAAAAATTAATGCTGGCTGTCAGGTTTTACAGGCAGAAAGTGTAACAGGTTGTTGAAGGTGCTTAGAAAAATTTACCAGCCAATATTGTCATAAAACTGCACAAAATGGACCTAAGACTTCTGATGCGTTTTTAAAGACAAAGGGTTCCACCAAATATTGACTTTGTTTAGTTTAATCATTTTTACTGTTCTTTATGGTAGATTTTTTTTTTAATGTAGAAAACATTTAATTGCAGTATGTTTGAAGGAATCTTTGCTTTACAGCATTTTGTTACATGTGCCTAGGTCTGTCATGATAATGACCTTATCGACTTATCGTACGGTATACGGACATGACCGTGATCATTTTCGCAGACCTCGTTGCCCATTGTGTTTACATGCGTGTTCGTTTACATAAGAATGACTGTCACCAACATTTTAGCCATTCGTGATGCTTCTGTCCTCTCGTCTGCTCTAGGGCTGTCAAAGTAAAATTAGAACTTCAAACATTCGTCAAATTTAAGACTCAAATGCGCATTCGAAGGCAAGAATTTGAATTTAAGATGTGTAGCAAGCACTAGCACAGATTTTAATTAAAACATACTGTTGAAAAAATGGCACACAAGACATTAGCACGGCACTAACAATGTTTTTCGAAGAAGAAAAATCTAGAAAGAATAGTTAGTTCTTCAATAATGTCGGGGTTTGAGCCGCTTAAGCTGCGTGAGCTGAAGCTGAACAGTGAATGAAACTGAAGCGATTTACTAGCGGGTTAATTAACTCACCCAAACGCATCCTATACACATGAGATTAATCAGACATTTACACAACATGAACTTAATATTACAACCTGCTTCTGCACAAAATGACGTGAATTTTTTTTTTACAATTGACGTTTTATTTATTGTTTTGGTTGTGTGGTTTTATTTTATTCATGTTTAATTTATTTAGGATATTTACATTCTAATTCCGATGTCTGAATATTCTTAAGAATTAAAAGTTCATAGGTCTACTTGCATTATTATGCTACTATATCATCATTAAGTCTATGAAGCAAACCGACACCTGCACCTATACTACATTGGCATGTAGTACAATCAACCTGGCAAACAATCAAATATTAAAAAGGTGATCTTAAACTAATCAGAACACAAGCGTTAACGTGGATATTTAAACGAGATGAATTCAGGTTCGCGCTGTGTCCGAAAGCAAATACCTGTGGTTTGGGGATGCTCTTCTTGACACGGTTCAGAGTTTTTCGGTTATAACACTCCCCGCCAAGTTTGACCCTCACAGCTCCTGAATCCAAGGGCTCTGCTGTTATCTGAGGAAAAGTGTTTAGGGCCTCCTTCAGGGCAAGAGTGATAGAAAATAGAGAGAGAGAGAGAGCATGATGCGTGAAAAGGACCAAATATCAAGGGTAGATAATTTGAGAAACATAGTAAGGGCAAGGTGATACCTGGTGTTGGGGGTTCATGCTGACTCGCTTCAGAAGCTTCCTCTTCTGCTCGCTAAGAATGCTGTCAATCTTCCGCATTGGAGGCAGGTACAATTCATCTGAAGATGGAAAGAAACAAAGAATAATATTAAAAGAGTTCAGACTCATTTTTGACACAGAAAGCAATCTGTCATCTTATAACGCTCGTATACCCTCTGTGTCCTCCAGTGCCTGTATCATGTCAGGGTCCAGAGCTGTACTGACCAGCATCTCCACATAGCTTCGGTACATCTCTCGCATAGCTCGAGTATTCAGGCCTGCTCTCACAGAAACTACAAGAAACAAACCTGGTTACACATACACACTCCCACACACATAAAGATAAAGTGTACTAAAGATAAAGTGCTCACTCTCATCATCGCTGGCAGAAGAATCAGAATCGGATGACGAGGGCACTTCTTTCAGCCACTTCCGTCTCTTCTTAGGTGGAGGCTCTGCCTTTACTTTTACTGGCTGCTGTTTTGAGGGCCGTTCCATCTTCCTCTCCACTCCTGCTGCCCTTTTCTCTTCCTTCTTCCCTTGTTCTGTAACAGCTGCTCGTTTCTCTGCCTTCTGGGGTGCAGGAGGTGGTGGCATTTTCTTTTCTTTGTCTTTCTTTTCTTCCCGTTCCTTAATTTTCGTCACCCGTTCCTTCACCTGCTGCTCTTTCACCTTGACGTTGTTCTTCTCTCTGGTGTCGCGCTGCTCCTTCTCTTTCACCTTTTCTTGGTCTTTGTCCTTCTCATCTCTCAGAACGCGTGGCAATGTCTGATTGTTAGGAGGTGGGGTCATCTTTGGGACTGGGTGAGACTGTGACTGCCGTCTGCATGGTTACAGGAGATAGGTCATTTAGGTGTCATACTAAACGTTATTGAAAAATATTTATTAACTTTGAGCATGCTTATAGGCAACAAAATCACTGATACAACACTTGTAAAAAAAAAAAAAAAAGAAGAGGATGTGTTCTTTTTTATATTTAACTGCTGAGACGTTCTATAATGCAAGGACATTTACGTACCTGAGTGTCACAGACGGCCTGTGCCAGGGCTTACGACTGCAAACTCTTACGTAGTCTTTCTTATTCACATTCTCCAGGAATTTCACATAAAGCCGCTGGTACCGTTTTTTAGCATCGCCAAAGTAACCAAGATACTGAGGGAGGGAAGATAAACGAGAAAAAAAACCTAATTACATGATCATCAAACAGCGCAAGTGAGATCGGGTATCATAAAGACAAAAAATGTAAGTAAAATAGTAAACTAAATAAAATGAGAATGGCTAAAATGGTACATCGGATCCGACGTTTTTCTGATCAGCAGATTATTACACTATTAACAGCTTATGTTTCTGATATTAAACACATGTTTGGAATTGACTTACGTTGCTAGTGGCACAGAACTGTCTCTGTCCATCTTTAATTTCTGGTGCAAACTTCTGAAGAAGAGCTTTCTGTACACGCCAGATGGGCGGAGGCTCCCGACCTGTCTGCAGAGCCAGCTGGGGACAAGGAAGAGAATTGAAGAATAGAATAATAATCTTCAGACAAGAATAGTATTTATTAACAAACATGTTAATACATGCATACCCAACTGTGATAGGTGGAACAGCAAGATATTTTAGTCAGAAAAACAAAATATATTCAATATGTTGACTATTATACTAAAGTAGTTAAATATAATAGCTGCAGTCAATTGCAGTATGTATGGTTTTGACATACCATGGCAAGTAATACATTGACTTAGGGGCATATTTCAGAATAATGAAAGAGGTAATTACATTTTTGTGCTTTTGCGGACTACTGAATACAGCATAGATTAACACGAACCAGATTAAATTAAATTAAATAAATGAAATAAAATATGTTTTTAGCCAGGGTCTTTGAACATGCCAGCTTGAAAGTGGAATACACAGAATAGTGCTGTGCACTGAAATATAACCACTAATACTGTATGTAGTATGTGTTTTGCACATAAGTTTTTACTTCTGTAATGTATGCATGCCAGGGGATTCAATTCTGCCGTTATATTATAAGAACATGCTTAAACATAAGCAGAACCATCAGCTTCACCCAAAAGACAATGGAAAAATATTGGCCAAAGTACGTACCTTAAGAGTTTTGATGTCTTCTATCCGTACCACAAATTCATCCCTTTCCCTAAAGATACCCTCTCCTCCACTTTCACTCTCATCCTCGTCAGTGTCTCCTGTAATTGCAGCACCACTCTGTTTCTGAGCCAGGTGCAATGGCAGGATTTGTGGTGCTGGGGGTTCTTCTGGGGATGGAGGAGCTGGAGCAGGCTGCTGAGGTCGAGGGGGGCTTGGGGGTGTGGGTGTCTCAGAGGGTGGAGGAGAGGCTACAGGCAAAGGATGAGGAGGAGAGAGAACCGGTAAGGAGGGCGCAAGAGGGCTGGCTGGAGGTGAAGACTGCTGAACTGGAGGTTTCTGTGGTGGAGATGGGTTGTCTTCCAGCTCAGGAAGGGGTGAGGGGAGAGAGAGTGGAGGAAGAGGTGGTGGAGAGGGTGAAGATGAAGATGCAGGGGATGATGGAAAGAGAGGTGGAAGCGAATGGGGAGCTGCTGTTGGAGAAACTTCTTTAGGTGAGTCTGTAAAGGAAAAGGATTATTTACCAAGTTTATAACCACACCACAACCTATGAACAATAACACAGATGACTATTGGCCTAATGTAGTTACACTCATTAAAAAGGAAATTTTATAGAGTTGCTAGCTGTCAACCTATCTGAACTGAATTTGTTTGTGCCCTCTTTTCATACCTCCTACTTTTGGAACACTCAGCAACTCCATTTCTGAGACCCTCTCTTCTACTCTTTTGTCTTGCTCCTCTTCTTCGTCTTCATCTTTCATTTTTTCCTCCTCAATCTCATCACTTTGCTCATCTCTTGATAATATGGCAGATTCAATAGACTCTGCATGTGTATGTGAAGAAGACTGCGTGTGCATATGTGTTGGGGTTTGTGGGCTAAGGGAAGGTGGTTGTTGTGTTGGTGTCAATGGTCCAGGAGGAATTGGAGGAGGGGGTGGAGGGAGAGAGGGAGGCTGCATTGAAGGGGTGCTTAGCTGTGGAGTGTCATATAGAGCAGAGATGGCTGAGGAGATACTCTTTTGGAGGTCTTGGTTTTTCCCCACAGAGTCTTCTTCATCTGAGGAAAAGGATGGAAGTGTTTCCAGATTCCTCTTCAGTTCTTCATCCAAGCGCTTGCAAGGACTTGGGCATCCACCCAAAGACAGCCCTCCATCGCCTTCACTATCCCCATAACCAGATGATGCTGTAGGTGCTGGTGGAGGTGGTGGTTGAGGAGATATAGGATGGATACCCCCACTTTTTCCTGGAGATGAATCGCCATTCCCAGAGCTGCTCCCCGGCCTTTTCCCACATTTTAGAAAATCCAAAAAAGAAGCCACAAAGCCAGTCTTCTCAGAATCCTTCTCTTCCTGAAAAAGGGCAAAATACATGAATTAAACACAAGATGAGTATGGGCAAATAAAATACAGCACACAGGTATTAAGGCTCACATGTAAGGTATTAAATACATTTGAGGGAAAAGCATGCTTATTTTTTCCTCACATCTTGAGTTTTGGCCTTGTTCTTGTCTATAGGTCTGTTCATATCAGGCACTCCTGGTGTCCCTGGACTCAGACCCAAAGAAGGGGCAGAGCCAACAGAACCATCTGAGAGGGCTGGATCAGTACCAGACAAAGAATCTGTCCGCAAGAGGGCATCTGAAGATGACATGGTACCAATAGGAAGCTTGATCTACAAAAAAAACAATAAAATTAGACATTTACCAGACAAATGCACTTGGACCTTAATATACCTTGTCATCAAATAAGATCATAAAATATTAAAGGAAAATAGGGTAAATCCTCCTTCTAAACTTGCCTTGATAGGTTTGATTGGCTCTTGGTGCTGTTGTGGCTGGTGATGCATTTGCTGTTGCTGCATGTGTTGTTGATACAGCTGACTCTGATCTTTATTGTCCATCATAGATTCATCTCGCCTGCCTCTGCCTCTGCCTCTACCTCTACCCCTGCCTCTCTCAGGAATATACCCTGTTCCACATTCTCCCATCATGGCCCTGGAGTGGTGGGGCTCAGGCAAAGGGCGTATGCGTGGGCGGCCACGAGGCCTTGGGGGACCTTCCCGTTTGGGTTTGGTGGGCTTTCTGCCTCTCTTTTTTGGTCCATCGTGGGGAAGTAATTGTGGAGGTGGACCAAGAGAGGGATATCCAAAATCCAAGTCACCCATTAGGGGACTCATAGTTCCACTACCAGATTTCCGACAGCTGGATACAAGGTCAGGAATCAGGTCAGGAAGTCTTCGGCTATTTAGTCGAATGTCAGCAGGAACATCAGCCTTATCTTCATCATCCTCAAATTCATACTCCTGTGCATAGCTCTTTTTGGGAAGGGAATTAGGATCAGGTCTCTCCTTCAGCAAGTGGAAAGAACTGGACTTCAGGAGCTTTTTGGGTCGGGATGAGCAGAAGATTGGAGAAGTGAGTCCTCCTGATCCAGAACCAGATCCTCCAGAACTTACCAGCTTAGCACCAGATCCTTCCCCAACATTTGCACCACTTCCCATTCCAAGGCTAGTTGGCTGAGACTGGATCAGTCCAAGTTGCTCTGTATTGACTGTTGATGGGAGCTCATGGGTCTTCAAGGAGTCAAGGTCAAGGTGCATGGTTCCATTGTCAGGCTCTGTAAGATCGTGGCAATACTGCCCATAATCTGGATCGCCAGGGTGTCCAAGCATGTCATAGCTTGCACCTGTATCATCCCCTCCACCTTCTGCAGTTGATTTTATGCCCTCCATACCTTCTTGTCCTGCTTGGGCTTGAGAAACTCCATCTTGACCCTGCCCTGTTCCCCCAGAGCAGCTTGACTTGTACTCTTCTGGGCAGAACATGTCCTCCATACCAGGAAAGAAAGAACGCTCTTCATCTGGCAAGAGAGAGTCTGGGAAACAAATGGATGTTAATGGAACAAACCTCTGGTTCTGATGCGACTGATTTTGATTTGTATTTGACTTCACTGCTGAGCCCCTAGAGTCAAAGTGATGGTCACCTTGATGCTGCTGGTCAAGCTGAGAGGAATGGGAGGAATGAGACTGCTCTTGTTGCTGTGCAGTTGCAGAGGTTGACTGAGAAGAAAGGTGGTGATGGCTCTGTTGAGTTTGATGCTGAGGGTGAGCATGGTGGTGGGAGTTAGGGTGTTGAGCTTGAGAGGGTTGCTGTGACTGGTGGTGGTGATGTGAAAGGTGATGCCCATGGGAGGGGGTAGATAAGCCCAAGTCAGGATCAGAAAGATACGAATGTAACTCAGAGGGATGGTGTTGTGAAGGATGATGAGATGAAAGTCTCTGTTGATCCTGTGATCTGTGTCTCTCAACACTTCCTCCAGTTCCAGCTCCAGAATTGCCTCTGCCTCCCTCATTTCCTGCTCTATCGTCCACCATTCCTCCTTCCTGACTTGAGGTTCGAGAAAGGGAGCGCTCCAGCATGTCCAGAGAAGACACTGTGTTGGATTTTGGATGGTTCTGGTCCTGCTGTTGAGAACCATGGCTATAGTGACTAGCAGCTTCCAAAGCTTGGGTCTGGAGTTGAAGCTGTAGTTGAGATGCCTGAGGCTGGGAATGGGTTTCTGCTGCTGTAACCCCACCTGTTGCTTCCATTAAAGCCTGCTGGCTGCCAGGGTGCTGCTGTTGCTGAGTGTCTATTTTGCTGCGGGTTGTGTGTGAGAGCACTGACTGTAACAAATGAGGAGGCTGACGGGACTGGTCTGTTGGAGACTCCATTAATGTTTGAGATTGAGATTGATGCTGTTGTTGCTGCTGCTGTTGATGTTGTTGCTGATGAGACTGATGATGTCCTGATTGCTGTTGGTGGTGGTGCTGTTGCAGGTCAGGTGTCTTGCGAATGTAAGCCATATCTGCCGACTCTTGGGACTTCTTCTGAAGATCCATATGGGGATGAGAGTGCAAGTGAGAATGTGTAGGCGTGTGTGGAGCGTGTTGATGGTGAGAAGATGGATGTTGCGAAATAGAATGCTGGGAATAAGGATCACCCCGTCCATAGTGGACCACTGAGCCCATTGAGTCATGGTGATGATGTGAATGGGAATGAGCTTGATCTGGGTTCCCTCGTCCTCCTCCATCTGTGACAGATCTGCTGCTCTTCTGCTGCTGTTGTTGATGTTTGTGTTGTTGCTGCTGCTGTTGATGTTGTGTTTGGTGTTGTTGCTGATGCTGCTGCTTTTTTAAAGACATTTCCAACTGACTGTCCAGGCCTGCTCCATTCCCTGTTCCAGACACTGGAGCATTTGATGTGGCACTATGAGTTCGAATAACACTTTGAAGATGATATCGTTCCTCTGAGCTCTTTCCCATCTCATAGGATAAACCCTTGCTTCCATCTTGGGTTGGAAGGACTGGTGGTTGTTGTGTAGACTGTGAGGAATGATGGCTTTGAGGGGGATGATGATGGGACGCTTGAGGAGTAGGACTTTGAGCCTGCAGTAGATGCTGGATGAGGAAATCATCATCATCATCATCCTGTTGTGGTCGAGACTCAGTCACACCAAGCAGGCTTGTATCAGACTTGGTTTTGGGAGGTGCAGAGGGATGGTACGATTGCGATCGAGGTCCTCGGGTGTCTGGGTAGCCTTGTGGGGAGGGTAAGAAGGAAGGTGAGAGAACAGATGATAGATATTTGTTGGAACCTGTTCCAACAGGTGACTGAGCAGGTCGTGAAGGAGCAGGAGAATGCAGACCTGGGCGAATTATTCCAGAGTTACCAGATGGAGATGGGCTGGAATCAGGGATGTGGTAAGACCCTCCTCCTCCAGCCACATTATTTCCACCTCCAGTACTGGTACTTCCTCCATTGCTGCTTCCACCAGCTGTTCCCCCACTTGCCCCTGAACGTAAAAGTGCAGGAGAGTGTCCTGAGGCAGCATAGCCCATGGAGGGGCTTCCAGCTCCCCCTAGTGATGGGGGCAGTGAGCCATAACCTGAATCTGTCCCATATACTGATTCTGCTGAAAATGACTGGCTTCCCAGATTCCCATATCCTTTCGCTACTCCAGATGTCCTGGCTGAAGGGAGATCATGTGTTTGTGGGGAACTGAACCCCGCATATGACTGAGATAAGTGTGATGGGGGCTGGCTGGGAGAGAAAGATTGAGGCTGCTGTTGGGGTGGGGTCTGGCCTGTCAGACTATTAGATGACTTAACTGGTGCCACTGGAGAGCCATAGCCTGAAAGACATCCTTTGGGAAGGGTCTGTTGAGAGGAGTTGGAGCTGGGAGCAGGCTGGGAATGTGTTTGTGGAGGAGGCACAGACTGGGTTGGTGGCTGCTGCCGAGAGGATGCGGAGGCAGAAGTAGAGCTTGGAATGGAGTTAGACTGGCGTGCACCGGCAGATGCTGAAGAGGAAGAAGATGAGGAGGAGGATGATGAAGCAGAGGATGCAGAAGGTGGTGTATGGGGAGTTCTGGAGGATGACCCAGAGCCAGAGGAAGAGTATCCACTACTGGAACTGCTTTTTGCTGCCTTCCCAGGCCCACCAGAGGATGATGAAGAGGAGGACCCATAAGAAGGTTGGATAATGGGTCGGTACTGCTCTGTCCTGGGGGAAGGCTTATGGTCAGAGGAAGGGCTGTGCTCTCCTAATGGACTGCAGGCGAGACCAGCATGACGGGGATGAGGGGCCTGCTGATACCCAGACACGCCACAACTGAGGTAATGTTGGAGGGGATGAGGTGTGGAGGAGGGAGCTTGTGCTGGCGAGGGACGCTGGTAGTGCTTAATGACACTGTCTTGTCGTGGTACAGTTCGCTCTTGGGAGGATGGCTGAGGTGGAGCTGGAGCAGATGAAAACACTGATGCACTATATAACTGTGAGGACTGGTCTTGAAGCTGTGAAGACAGCAGGTTAAACTGGTGAGACTGCAGATGGCGTGCAGAAGCTGAAGCTGCTGAGGATGCCTGAGCAGAAGTAACACCACTACCTCCACTAGGATCATGGCTCCCACGGTAGGCTGCAGCAGCACCCTGAGATGACAACAAACGATCAAAGCCCAGACTTGACTGAGAGGGCGTCTTAATGTGCAGCAAAGGATCATGGGGAGACAAGAGGCCGTTTGACGTTGGGCTGAATGTAGGAGTGTCCTGTAAAGAGAGAGATGGGGTCACGCCAGGAAAAGAGCGTCCAGAAAACGAAGCTGGGTGCTGGTAGGCTGATAAGGCAGAGGATGATGGGAATGACCCAGAACCAGGAAGGGCACCAGAGATGAAAAGCTCTGCAGGGGCAGGTGTGTGCATTGCTAAAGAAAGGAGAAAAAAGGACAAAATACAGAGATACACAGAAGAAATTAGTATTCAATAAACATAAACAAAACAAATAATAAAGAAATTCCAATCCTTGTGGGCTCTGAATAATCTATAAACAGAATTCACAAAATAATCAGAGGATCCACAGTATAATCAGAAGGCCTATTATCATTTTCAAATGTATGCCTTATAAGTTGTTGCTATGTTAACAGTGTGCTAGCTAACTGCTCTAAATGTTTAGTGATGTGCCCATTATTTATATCTATCAATTTGAATTTACCACTCTTCTATCACGTTAGATCTTACCAGTCTGCCAAGACGGAGTGCGGAACTGGGAGAGAAGAGAAGAAGCAGAAGGTGGTGGCTGCGGTCCTCTGGACTCCAGAGCTGAGATCAAGTTCATAACAGAGGGATCTGGGCCTGAGGGACTCGCATGGTGAAGCCCAGCATCAAAAAGCCCAGATAAGCCTATGAAACAGAACACAAATTTCAATCAAAGTTAAATCAACAAATCAGAGCAAGCACAAGTGGTATTCGCAGTAGAGGTCGACCAATTGATCGGTTTGGATGATTAATCAGCACCGATAACCGATTGATGGAACTATCAGTTAGCTGCAAAAAGTTTTCCTTGGTTGTGTCCGTTGCAGGAGTGGCTGAGAAGGGTCCGCTGTCATTATACAGTGCCTCTAGAGGTGAAATAAAACTATCATTGATGTGTTTTTTTATTTTTATTTTGGATGTCTATTTTTATTTGTTATTTGGAGTGTTACTTTTTGGTTCAGTTTGGATGTATATCTTTTATTTACTTGAATATTTATTTATAGTTAACATATATTATTAATATTTATACATTTATTTAATTAAAAAAATGTACAGTGCATTTTCGTGGTACAATCAGTACTGTTTATTTTTGTAATAAAGTTCAGCAGTAATTAACTTTGAGTTCAGGCTGCTCGATTATGGCAAAAATAATAATCACGATTATTGTGGTCAATATTGAGATCACGAATATTAAACATGATTACCCTTTAACTTTGGAAACATCATGTATTTATTAAACTTAAAAAAAAAACTTTTTATTGTTTTTTTAACAATATAATTTATATATGTGTGTGTGTGTGTGTATATATATATACACATACACTTAAATAATGTAAAAAATAAATTAGATCACTATGCCTCGATGCACGAACGCTTGTTTTCTTGTTCTTGCAAACAGTCTATTTTTTTTCTTTTCATGTACTTTTCCGCATCTCTTTTTACTGTATTGACGTCTCTCTTGTAAGCTAGCGGAGCACGTCACGTGACGCATTTTGGCGAATCGCATTGCCAGAAATTAACTTTAAACTTCCTTATCCAATGAAATTCTGTCTCCTGATTTAGATCAGCCTGTAGTTTCTCACTATTAGTGAACTCTAGAAAGGAAATGACTGTATTTAGACCAGCTGTCATGACGCTAGAAGAAATGAGCCCAAAGATACCAAACATTATTTCTTTTTGTTCCACGTCGGACTCCTTGAAACCAAATGGTTTCCAAACGGCTGAAATGGTTGTATCTTTCTTGTTGACCAAAGGCCTCTCTTTCTGTCATCTTGGCTCGAGCTGAACTAAAAATGCCACAGCCTGGCAGGGAGTGAGTTTGGCCTTTTAGGGAGGGGCGAAAGCGCACCGCTGTAAAGAAAAATGGTGTGCGGTTTTTAAAAAGAAAACAAGAACACTGCAGAACGGAATGCAGCACAATAATCGTTTTATCTCGATTATTTTGTTTTTATAATAGTCAGAGGCCATAATCGAAATTGAAATCGAAAATTCGATTAATCGCACCGCCCTACTTTGAGTGTTGTGTTTTCATTCAGTATCGATTTAAAAAACTATCGGTTGATTAATCGGTTATCGGCAGGTTCACCGCTAGTTCACAGCCAATACAACCACCTTGCTTTTGTCTGTAATACATATTATCGCAAATTTACACCTAGCATAAACTTCAATAAGGGGTGAGTCATATGACTACATACAATTGCTACTGTAAGAAATATATCATATCATGTTACGTTTTCTGAGAACATCACGGGTATTGTCAGTACTTATCTGACACTGATCAGCTACATGTTTCATAACATAAAGAACAGACTGATAATAAAAACGCCTGTAACAACTAATGGGGCTCGCACATGGAATTGTAGAGCTTCTCCAACGAACAGCATAGTTTCACAATAAATCCGAACCCAGGGCTATTGGCATTCCAGCCTGGCTGTGTGTGTCTGTCACAGAACCCAACCCATAAAACTAAAAGGAGTTTCTCTAGTTATCGTGCCCTTGAAGGCTATCGTGTGATGACTATATAGGTAAGTAGTACTCACTGCACACCACTTCAGCACTACAAATAGCACATGGCAGGGTATTCCACTCCCTCCTCTTCCGCTGTTACTGCCTTCCCTATTTATCATGTTTATCATATCCTTTTTATTATATTGTTTATTTTATTACATTCATATTGCATTTCTTCTATTTTTACTTTGTTTATTATCTTTATCTTTTTTTTTTTTATTACATCTATATATTTTTACTCTCCTCTGTTACTCTTATTTACTCTTGCTTACTTGCAGAGTCCCAGTGTCAACCACTCAGCATTTCACTGTGCGCTGTACCCTGTATCACTGTGTATGTGACTGATACAATCTCGGAACACTTTGAACAGTAAAATACAACTTAAAATAAAGACAATCAAACCAGGCATCTCTTATTTGAAGTTCATGGTCACTGAAAAGAACTAGCAAGCATGAGGCAGAACATGTTTGTTTTAAAGGAAGCACACACACACACCCAAAGGCGAGTGAGATACTTTCATTTTTAGTAAGCAGATGAGCAAATGTTCATTTAATGGCTGCCCATCGACCAAAGTGTGACAATACTTAAATCTATAGTGGAAATATACAGTGCCCTCCACTAATATTGGCATCCTTGGTAAATATGAGCAAAGACGGCTGTGAAAAATTGTTTAACCGTTTGATATTTTGTTTAAATTTTTTTTTTTTTTTACAAAAATACTATCAACCAATTGCAAACACAACACAGGCTTATCAATATGTATATATATTTGTTAAATATAGGTGTGCAACAATTAATTAAACAATTAAGTGGCACCCCTATGAATTCATATGAGAAAAATATATTTGAAGTATATTCTCATTGATATTTTAGGTTTTTTTTAGTGCACCTGGGTGACTAGGAACAGGAAATTGTTCAACCATGACTTCCTGTTAGGCCAAATTCCCTTAGTTATTCATAACAATGGGTAAGACAAAGGAATATAGCTGTGATGCACAGCAAAAGGTTGTTGAGCTTCACAAAATGGGAAGAAGTGTCTATAAGGAAATAGCACAAGCATTGAAAATGCCCATTTCCACCATCAGGGCAATAATTATGAAGTTCCAGTCAACTGGAAATGTTATGAATCAACCTGGAATTGGACGTGTGTCTACATCGTCTCAACGCACTGTGAAGAGGATTGTTTGAGTGGCTCTTTAATTTTCTGCCACAGGACCTGGACATTTTCTTAGGATACATGGCATCATGGACTTATCAAAATCAACACAAAAATGGCTTGCTGACCACAAAATCGAGGTCCTGCCATGGCCATCCCAGTCCCCTGACTTAAAGCCCATAGAAAACCTGTGGTGTGAACTGAAGAGGAGAGTCCACCAGCGTGGACCTCGAAATATGAAGGATCTAGAGAGGTTCTGTATGGAGGAACGGTCTCAGATCCCTCGTCATGTATTCTCCAACCTCATCAGGCGTTATAGGAGAAGACTCAGAGCTGTTATCTTGGCAAAGGGAGGTAACACAAAATATTGACTAAATGGGTGCCAATAATTGTTGCACACCTATATTTAACAAAGGTATTTTTTTATATATATATATAAACCTGTGTTTAGTTTGCAATTGTTTGATATCCATGAGAGCAGAGTATTTTTCTGAATTTTCTGAACAAAAGATCAAAATGTTAAACAATAAAGACAATTTTTCATAGCCTTCTTTGCTCATATTTACCAAGGGTGTCAATATTAGTGGAGGGCACTGTATATTAATTTGAGTACATTAGCAGATGACGCAAAAAAAAAAAAACACCAACAACACATAAACACAAGTCATACATCTGTAGCTGAAACTCAAATGTCTTTCTAGCATTCGGCTCCTTTACGTTACCCTCTGTAGGATGCAAACAAACTGAATAGAAAGTCATTGTCATCGAAGTCAGTGTTTTTACTCATCACAAGGAGGAAATGTAAAATCAAGCTAAACAGAGATAGGAAATCATTACACAAAGTAAATAAGGAAACTCGTATCAGAGACATTAAATATGGTGCTCTTAAACCTGGCAAAAAAAGGTCTTTTGAAAAGTCTGTCACTACCAGCCTTCTAGTGAGTTACTGTGCTATCTGAGACATGACCTCACCCTGAGACATTAATCAGAATGTGTGATCGACTACGTGCGACCAATTGATGGCCTGAATTATTTTTAGCTCCACCTGTAAGTTCTGCCTCCGCTCACATTATACATGGGTAGGAAGAGTACCGAAATTCAGCAAGGGTACTTAGGTACGGCACAGCTCCTGTGGTGGTGAAAATAACAAAAACAACGTGGAGGATTATGGGTAATTTGCTCATCTTAACCGTTCGGCAACCCTCGGTGGAAAAGCGAGTTACTAGAATTCCAAAAAGAGCACAACAAGTAGTAATGCAGTGTCACTCACCCAGACTCCTCCCAGCTGCACCCCACGCCCCACCCTGTCCAGAGCTGCCCGGATGGTGATTGGTTGCATAACCTTGTAGGGGATGGGGAGTAGCGTAGGCTTGCCTGTGGAGGAGTTCAGACTCTGGATGGGAAGATCTGGAGCT
The DNA here is from genome assembly GCA_024331685.1 of Stegophilus panzeri. NCBI lineage: Eukaryota > Metazoa > Chordata > Actinopteri > Siluriformes > Trichomycteridae > Stegophilus > Stegophilus panzeri. The sequence goes on along the minus strand of JANDJT010000032.1, from coordinate 24,283,793 downwards.
TCCATACACCAAACTGACAAAAAAAAAAAAAAAAAAAAAAAAAAGGATGTAAGCATGACAATTTTGATATAATTATAGAAGTTTTAATTGACAACTAGGTTAAAGCTCATGCAAACGACTGAGATTATGTCACTACTGTATGTTCAGTTCACTTCGATATCACTCTTATTATATAAGAATAACAGTAGCGTGTTAATGCACATACACAGACCTTTATCAACACTGAGCAGAATTAACTGTTTAAAAATAATTATTGCTGTTATTAAATTAAATAACACAATTCTGTACTAACATACCAAGTCTCTGTGTTTTAGCCAGAGTTATTACTCTGTTACACAGCAAAACAGTTAGTAGACCAAAGACTTTGTCCAAGAATAATAATAATTACATCTGATTATATTGTATAACTCCTTAAAAAATTTACTTTGTATTCATCAACATGTCCTTCCTAACTGACTGTCTATGTCCTTACAGTATATACAAATGTGGGCGTATAATCTAATGGTTAATCATGATCACTCACACAACTGTGGTGAAGCGATTGTATAATAATTGTGACAGGTGTTATTGCAGGTGTTTATGTAATATCTATATTATTACATATAAACGCTATGCCCAAAAGTTTGTGGACACCTGACCATCACAACTATATGTGGTTCTTTCCTAAACTGTTGCTACAACACTGGAAGCACAAAATGGTATAGGATGTGTTTGTATGCTGTAGCATTATAATTTCCCTTCACTGGAACTGCGGGGCCCAAAAAACTGTTCCAGCATCACACGGCCGCGGTGCACAAATCGAAATCCATGAAGACATGGTTTGCTAAGGTTGGAGTTTAAGACCTCGAGTAGCCTGCGCAAAGCCCTGACCTCTGAACACCTCTGGGATGAACTGGAACTCCGACTGCACCCCAGGGATCCTCACCCGGCATCACAGCCTGACCTCCAAAATCTAGTGGAAAGCCTTCCCTGAAGATTGGAGGTTATTATAACAGCAAAGAGGTGACTAAATCTGGAATGACATGTTCAACAAGGACACATTGGTGTGACGGTGAGGTGTCCGCAAACTTTTGGCCGCATACCGCACATAGATTATTGCATTATATCTAGAGACGACAAAAACAAACAAAACAAAACAAAACAAAAAAAGCGCCAAAGGGTCTTTGAGATCCAGACGTGCAGTCTCGCTTTCGCATGTGAAATTCTGCACTAAACTCGACGTGAAAAATGAATCTTACCGGGCAAAAATGCAAAACGGAAAATTTTCGGAAATGCTTCGTGGGAATGTTGATCTGTCGAATGTCTTTTGACACTGCATATTATTATTGTTTTATAACAAGGTAACAAGGCATATGCAAAAGCAAAAAATAAAAATAAAAACCCATAACTTTATCAGATCCCTATCTGAAACCGTGGCAGTATTCATACACGACCTGAATACAGTGTGTGAGCAGGAACACACACAGCTGCTCCTGAATTCTCATATTAGATTTGCATTTTTTTTAATAGAGCATCCCTGAGAAGGATATCGTGCACACTGAACATTTGCATTGGACTATTATCAATCTAATATCCTGAGAGTGTTTAGCGGGAACAGATGTCCTAACACACCTAGGCTAACACAGCAAGTGCTAAGACTAGAATGGAGGTAGATGGCTAACAGATTAGCAGCATTAGCATCTCCAAGTGGGACGAAAACACTTCCTCGCGATGGCTGGGTCGGTTTTGAAAACGAAAAAGCTCAATATTTACACTCTTTCACGCGTTATGTGTTTAGGATTTGCCCGCAGGAACAAAGGCTTCTGTGCTGTTCCAGTTGCAGGCCTATATGCGACAGCAGCGGCCACCATGATGTTGTTAGCAAGCTAACGTCAGCTGGATGCTACACTATCGAGGCACCACAGCTATGCTAGCTCGGATACATATTCTGCTTCTTCGCTCTGCAAACGTGACAATTATTTGGTGTGTTTTGTTTGTTTTTGCGTGTTAAATATGCCGAAATGACTCCTGCTGATTGGTTAAAAACCACACACTTCATACTGCGGCTTGAATGTAGCATGCAGGTAAAACTGCAAGTGCAGGACTGTTCATCCTTTGAAACCCGTCGTGCATTTCTCATGCATCATCACTGTATGGTATTGTTAGTGCTTTATTTATTTATTTAGCCCTCCACCAGAATGAACTGGACACTAAGCAGGATGTTAAATCAAATGTCTATCAAAGGGACACTTGTAATAAATCCGGGTGTACAAGATTTACCCCGCCCCCCATCTCCTTCTCCCCCTCCCCTTCTTTACCCCCCTGTCTCTCTCTCCATCTCTCCGTGAGTCTGCTCTTGTGTTACCCGCACATTAGGCTGTCAATCACATTCCTCTCATTTCCACCCTGATTGATCTGAATAACAAAAATAAATAAATAACCCCCCCCGCGCGCACACACACACACACACACACACACACATACATTAAGGACCAGCGTCTTATGACATCCCACGCAAATGCCTCGTCTGACACAGATGCACAGCGCCGAGTTCATTATCAAGACCAATCACCACTATTCTCTCCACACACACACACAGCGACATGACGCTGTTCTTGCAATGCAGGCGCAGTGCATGTTTTATTACTGTAATATGTATTGTTTTAAAATAAATAAATAAACATATAAAAAATATAAATATATATATATATTTTTTTACCTTGCTTTAGCCGATCGCTCGTAGCTCCATCCGGCTCCTGCGCCCAAATCCCCGAAACCTGCACCCGGGTAATTCCTGTCCATTTCTGACACGGATGGAGGGATGATCGAACGAAGAAACAACACGATTAAAATAAATAATACGGACAAACCAGATCCGGGTGTGCAAAGTGTTCGTGCAACGACGCGATCGCTGCTAGTCTGCGATCATATTCTACCTTGATGAGAAGCGACTATGTGGATAGGAGTGAAAAAATAGCATATTGAGAGAGACAGAGACAGAGAGAGGGAAATGGAGGGGAGGAGAGTGAGAGTGCGTGATACAGGGGGGTGTTCACTAAAACCACCTCCAAAAAAACCCACACACACACACACACACACAGACACACACCTCACTTCCTTTTCGGTTTCAAAATCAGCTTAATTAATGCCATTCCAGCGATATAAGGATTTAACAATGTAGCCCGGGTTTACCGAGTAATGCCTGATGCACGCGTATGACCGTATACGTCCTTTCCCTTGTCTCTCCTCCCCTTTCTTCACTCGGGCTGCTGCTTTATTGGAATAATAAAAAAAAATGGAGGAGCAGCAACGACTGCTACGCACACGCTACATTTCGCCCCCTCCCTTAAAAAAAAAAAAAAAAAACACCACAAACTTACCACAAACCCTACAAGTAAAACGTGCGCGTGAACAGCTTAGCTCCCAACGCTTTCACGCCCAAAACAAGCGTTTAGCCCTGAGCTAACGTTATAGCAAAAACCGCGAGCTAAGCTAGCTCTGTCGACGCATCAAAATAAGACGGTTTGCCGCTCAGTTTCTCCAAACGGCTCCGCCACTGTTCCTCTCCTCCTCCTCCTCCTCCTCCTGCTGCTGCAGCTGATTTTTCAAATTATTTCTTTACAAAAAAAAAAAACCGCCACGAATCGAAGAGGACCGGTTTCGGTTAGACGTCAAGAGCGAGGCCTGCTTGCTTTTTTCATAATATTAGTCATTTTCCCCCCTTGAAGACGCCATATTTGAAGGCGGCCGTGCTACTCCTCTCCCCCTACTCTCCCTCCTCCTCTCTCTCTCTCTCTCTCTCTCTCTCCGTCCCTCCCGCCCCTCGTGCGCTCGTGCTCCAACTCGCGCGCGCGGTCCGCTGCTTCTCCTCACAATACTCCTCCAGCGAGTATCAGCTATAGGTAGAGAGAGGAAGTGCAAAATCGCATACTACCGAACCGAATAGTAAGCATCACGCCACCACTTGTACATATATTATCATATGAGTGGCGTGTAGAACTTTTGCACTGGCTGGCAGTGTCACCTTCTTGTGCCTCTGGTAAAACGTACAGTAATATGCATGTTATTAGCAAACATGTCAAGCCCTGTAGTGCTCCTGTGAAGTCTCCCAAATCTGTCCAGTCCTTTTGAGTTGTTTCCAAATCATCTCAAGAAGGTGGATCACACTTAAACCATATACACGCGCTCCATGTGCTTTGATGAATGTCAGAACCACAAAGTTGACTGGAATGGGTGTTGTGATGGAGTGATGGAGGTTTTAATTTGCAACGTATAAGTGATATTACTGTGCATTTATTCGTTGTTGTTGTTTTTTTTAAAAAAATTTTTATCTTGTTGCTAAAATCTTTCATGTTTAATGTACACTAGGGTCTCCAAAAAGTCTCCATACATAGGGGAAGTCAACACTTTTTAGCAAAATGTCTTCCAAAAATTGCCTTCGACAAAAGAACATATGGCTGGATCGGGAAGCTGTCGCAAGGATGCGATGGAAACGTGATGAGCACATCACACACGACACTGTCGCCAAACTTATTAACATATTCAAAAAGACTGGAAGTGTTGCAGACCAACCGAGAAGTGGACGTCCACGAACATCCACTGACGACGTGTTGCTGGCAAACATAGTCCCCTCTGTATGGAGACTTTTGAGACACCGTGTACACTATAAGCATAAAGTATGTTGACATCTGAATATCACACACATATGTGGTTCGTCCCCCAAACTGTTGCCAGAAAGTTTGAAACACACAGTTGTATAGGTTGTCTTTGTGTGCTGTAGCATGACAAGTTCTTTTAACTGGAACTAAGAGACCCAAACCTGTTCCAGCATAACAATGTCCCCGTGCGCAAAGCAAGCTCCAAGAAGACATGGTTTGCCAAAGTTGGAGTGGAAGAACTCGAGTGGCCTGCACAGAGCCCTAAGATGAACTGGAGCTCTGATTGTAGGCTAGGCCTCCTGGTCTGACATCAGTGTCTGACCTCACTAATGCTATTGGGGTTGAATGGCCACAAATTCCCATAGCCACACTCCAAAGTGTATTGGAATGTTTTGGAGGCTGTTAAAGCCACAAAGGTGTGTGTGTGGGGGGGGGGGGGGGGGGGGGAGCG
>JANDJT010000032.1:24143951-24217493 GCA_024331685.1 Stegophilus panzeri | reverse complement strand
CATGAAAAGATATAATCAAATATTTACAAAAATGTGAGGGGTGTACTCACTTTTGTGAGATACTGTGTATATATATACGCATATATATATATATATATATATATATATATACATACACACACACACATATATATACACATTATATATATATATATATATATATATATATATATTTGTTTGTTTATTTTCTATATAAAGTTGAGGTCATAAGTTTACATACACTTGACTCTTTATACTGTGTGTTACCTGGATGATCAGTGACTGTTTTTATGTTTTGTGATAGTTGTTCATGAATCCCTTGTTTGTTCAGAGCAGTTAAACTGCCCACTGTTCTTCAGAGAAATCCTCAAGGTCCTGCACATTCTTTGCTTTTCCAGCATCTTCTGCATATTTGACTCCTTTCCAACAGTGACTATATGATGTTGAGATCCATCTTTTCACACTGAGGACAAATGAGGGACTCGTACACAACTATTATATAGGGTGCAAACATTCACTGATGCTCAAGAAAGTAACACGATACATTAAACCGGATGATCCGTGTAAATTATTATTTTGTCTTCTGGGAAACATGTAAATATCATATGAGCTTCTGAAGGGCAGTACTAAATGAAAAAAAAAAAGAGATCTTTAAACAAAATAATAAAATTTTTTATTAAATTGGTGCAAATTGTTATGAATGTGTAGCTGAATGATTATGAATACTGGGGCAGCCATCTTGGACAAGTGGCAGATGATAAGATAGCTCCACTTTGAACTTACATTTGTAAATACGGCCTCAATCATTTTGGGGAAAAAATAGCAGAGTATTAAAAGGAGCAGGACAATGTTATTTGAAACAAGGTTTTATAATAAATAAATAAATAAATAAATAAGATTTATGCATGCCTCATAGCTCAAGTGAAAAACAGACAGAAATGCTACACATGAAACTTGTCTCGTCTGATGAGCTACACGTGTGGAAAGAAAATTTTTCATTCTATTCCTTTCAAGTTCTTATTTTATTTAGCAGAAACATAGTTATAAGTTAAATAATGTTTTTAGGTAATAAATGACAAAGGTAAGCCAGGCAATGGTTTAAGAAAATCATTTATTTAAAAAAAGTGCAAATGACCTAAAAATGATACACTCATCATTTTTCCCCTCAAGACATGATGACAATAATCCAAACTCTGTCTAATTTAGTTTTACGTGTGACTTTGGGTGGGAATTGGAGACGCCGGGTAGCAGCAGTAGAAAAAAAAAATCCAGGGCACGGCTAATATCTCACAGGATTAATTTATGATTGAAAACAAAGGGGCACAGTGGTGGAAAAACAATCCTCACCACCTGAACTGAAATAAAACCACAGCACACCCTTACTCTATTGTCCTGGTTGGGTAGTTAGAGCCCATAGAAAGAGCTTCACCGAGTGGGGGAGGATCAGTAGGTTCTCCTAAGATGCGCTCGAAAGCTCTGACACCGTCTACAATTCGTCTTTAGAAGGCTTATCTTCCTCATCTTCTTCATCGTCCAGCAGGCTGGGCTCCTCTGGAGTTTCCTCCTCCTCGTCCTCTTCTCGTTCGTCTTCGGGTTCGTCGTCATCTCCCTCGTCACCTTCGCTTTCCTTCTTGTTCTTCTCCTCCTCTTCCCTCTGCTTCCTCTCCTCCTCTTCCTGCTTATCCTTCATCTTCTTCTCTGGGCCCTGAGGTAATGTGACCATTATGAATGTTTCTGCAAAAACAATATGCAAATACTTAAAATGTTATGAAGAATTTGTGCCAGTGGATATACCTTTGTGGCTCCCCAGGTCTCTTTGCCAAAATCCTCTGCCTCCTTGACATCGTCAGTGATCAGGAAATTATCAAAGATGGTACCGGATTTGACCTACACGTATAATACAAATATGATTTATAAACACCATCACCACTGCATAGTTTTTATGGTATATATCTAATAATGACAAATGAACTTTTATAGGAAGAAAGGGAATTTGCTTTTGTGTATTGATGGCCAATGACGATCCGTAAAAAGATTGTTGATACTGCAGGTTTATATAACAGATTATTTACCATGTTTAAATAATTTGTTAAATAATTGCCCATCAAACCATACCTGCCACAGGTCCAATCCGAGAACTCCAATATTGTCATATTTGTATATCGAAGTATCTGGTGTATAATCTGGGTTGTCGATCTCAGGATGCTCCCACGTTCCTTTGTAGTTTGGGTTGTCGATCTGCTTAGGTTTCCATTCACCCTAAAAAAAGAAAAGAAAAACAACCACACAAAATGGTGTTATTCAAAACAGCAGGGATTTGACAGCTGTACAGTGGGCAAAGGAAGCTGGAAATAAATCTGAGTTACTATGTAACAACTCAAACATAACCAAACTGGATTTTTAATATTATAATATTGAATTTGAAATATTTTGGGATCTAAAAAAAACAAATAAACAACAAAAAAGGCCAGTGAGATATGCCTTATGAGCAGTAGCTTTAAAAAAAAAAAAAGGATGTAAGGATAGCATCATTATCTTCGTGGATCTGTATGTGGTATAACTATCGTATATGATTGTTTTCATGATATCCTATTTTGCAGAATTGTTGATTCTGGCTGGTCAGAAGGATTTTCTATAACCGCAGCTCTGACAGTAGTGCAGCTTCACCGCAAATTAGAGGTCTGTATTAAAGTACTCATTCTAATATAGTATTACTTCTTTCATTTTTAACTTTCTTTAACAATTAACTACACAAGAGAGAGAGGGGGAAAAAAGAGGCTTGTGAGGGAATAACCATTTATAGCTATTCATGGACACAAACTAGTTTTGCAGACATTCCTGTAAGATTAACTGTAACAATAAATAGACATTAAAAGTATGACATGTCATTCTTTAATCAATATAAATGTGTTAGGGTGTATTGTTAGCGGTATGAGCCATATAAAACACATCAGGATGTGCTGTTAAAGGAAAATAATTCACTTTGGGGTGACAACAGTAAATCACATCATGCAATTATTAATTATTTTCCCATAACAGCACACCTGCAAGGTTTTAGTCCTTACTACCATTACATGGTAATACGATTTGTGTGGCTCTTATGTATACATTGCATTAGCAGGTTTTTCTCTACTTTTCATGTTTTAGCCCACATTCACCAAACTTAAACAATTGTAAATTTCCTCAGCATGTTACATAAGTTTTATGTATTCATTTAACACATCACACATTTTTCATTTTACAAGTGATTAATCTGTCAATTAATCAAACAATCAAACTTTATCTATCCCCAGCCAGCAGTTTAAAGATTGATCTATTTATCAGCATGAATAGTTTTATTTTAACTACATTAACCACATTAACCACACTCCACTAGTCTCGTGTGTTTCGTTTTTCCTTTTGGGAACCTCGAACAAACGACAGCCTGACTACAGCCATTCATGGCTCAAAACAATATATGACAACTTGATATCTGTTTATAAAGAGACATACGGGACCTCAGTGGAACTCCAATTATTTTGGCACACATGTGTCCAACTCCCTGTGAGCCAGAGTATCTGAGCCAGAGTCTCACAGGAGACCTGCTTTGTATTGCTTCAAAGAACTCAAGCCCATATATCTAAGGAACAATCACAATTCAATTAGGATTGGATTTATGTTCTTGATCTTAATAAGGAATTTGTCCTGGTTTGATCCTAAAGCATTATTTGTGGTCATAATTAAAGGGCAACACCAGAGATATGATTGAAACCTGACACTTGATTAAAAAATACAGACTCACAAATATTCCTTTTCCAGCACGTCTGCAAAAACAGATCCAAATCAAATATTTCTATTTGAAATTTGTATTTTAAGCAATTCTTAAAGTGTTATTTAAAAAAAATGTTGCTTAGGTAGAAATGTGGAATTGATGGAATTGTTAATAAAAGCTCAAAATGCTACATGATGTACCTTGTACTCAGGGTTAGGGATCATGGGTGGCTCCCACTCGCCGTCCATGTCTTCATCCCAGTCATCGGGCTTCTTGGCATCAGGATCAGGAATGTTCTCGGGTTTATCCCAGTCCTGACACAAACAACACAGAGCAAGCAAGGTTGAGATTTAAAGAAATGTAATAATATATTTTGTGCAGCTAACTGATTAAAACAGAGCCTTGGTGGACATGGCAGTGTTTAGCTTTTTTGTTTGTTTGTTTAACAATCCCTTGCATTTTAGATCAGCTTCAGGTTTGTTCAAGGACCCCTTGCTGCTAAACCAAAAGTTCAGGAGGTGGAGTCAGACCTGATCAAGCTCCTCCTACCTGGGTGGAGTTGAACCAAAATTCAGGGGGTGGAGATAACTTCAGGGTGTTTTAGGGAGCGTGTCTGATGTTCCGTGTTGTACAGCATCACATGGGCTAGGGCTTAGAGATCAGGTCAAGTTCCACCCCCTGGGCTTTTGGTTCTGCAGTGAGGACTATATAAATTTGTTAGCTAGTAAAGCCTATTGCACAGGGTAGCAAATTATTGCTGGTCGGAGCACCTATTTGTGCCAATATGAAAAAAGTGGCTCGTGTGATGCACAATAACCATAACAACGCTCTTAAAATTCCTAGTTAGTATCGGCTAACTAACTAGCCTAGCTATTATCAGTAATAAAGATCATGGTAACTCTGATGAGGAGGGTGTTTGCCTTTCCTGTAGTTCTTGGGGAAAGAAATCAGGAGAAATTGCTTTGCTTGTGTGACTTTACTGTATGCAGCCACAGTTAAAGTGAGAGGTCACATCACATATTGGTGAATGTCCCAAAAATAGAGAAGTTGTTTTTTCGTTGGAAAAAATACACTGGAATACTGGCAATAAAATATTTTCAATTCAACATTCCATAAATCTCCTCATATTTGCTCACAAACACATTTTTTTAATCCAGCACATTTTCCTCAATGCTTGAAATGTGAAAGCAACTTATAAGTACTTAATACATAATGTTTAAATAATTAGAAATTTAGATGTATTAATTTATGTACAACTTGTCTGAGTTGCACTACTGGCTGAGACGAACCTCTGGTTTTGTGTCCTCAGGATCGTCGATTTTGGCGCGGTCGTCCCAGTCCTCAGGCTTCTTTGCCTCTGGATCCTTGATCTTTTTGGGAGGAAGGAAGTCCCAGTCCTCCTCCAGAGACCCCGACTCCACTTTCTCATTGTTGATTTTCACTTCGTAGGTCTGGTCGGGCTGCAGGATCAGTGTGTACAGGTTTGTGAACTCGTCATCCTGATAAGAGAGAGAGAGAGAGAGAGAAAGGCGCTACTCAGTAATTCCATTAAACATATCTTAAAGCTTTGCAAATTAAACAACTGAATCACTACAAATTTCAGTGATCCACAACCTTTTCATTAAGGAAAAACAACAACAGTTGTTCATTTTCTCCAGTGCTGCTGCTATTTTGTAATTACTGTTTATATTGCTTTTTGTGTACACAGCATGTTTTATATCGGTTTAATGTTTGTGAGTAGTAATTCACATATTGTGGTCTCTTCTGAAGGGAATAGTTCACAGGGAACTTGAAAAGGAGTTAAATGGCAATAGGAGGTATTCAATGGGAGGTCATTCAAATCTGTACTCATGAAAAACGTTTACGTCCAAAAGGCATTTTTAAGAGACCCACCAACAGACACTATGCCCTGAGAGTCTACTCACATGTATTATTTGGAATACAAAAATGGAAGCAGACATTTATCTATAAATCTAAGTTAAGGTACAAAACATTTTAAGTAACATTTTTTAAAAATAACTAAAAGGACGAAAAACAGCCGAAAGGAGTGATGCAAAAAGTAACCAGCCTAGTAGGTGCCTTGTTTTTAATCATTAACATAGGGATCAGCCCTGAGCCCTGTTTGTAGTACATGGACTTGATTGGTGAAGATGTGACATGATCCTGTTCTTCACTGTCCGTTCTTTAAAGCTTTTGCATGACTTGTTACCAAGACAACAAGTATGTCAGCTGAAAACCAGGCTCAATGTAAACAAGACTAAATCAGTCATTTGGATGAAGAAATTAAATCATGCATTGTGCAAGTCCTCAAATTATTTATGAAATTCTTTTTTTTTTTGTTCATTTCTGCTCATCTTAAAAGTGCCCACAAGCGCAAACAACCTTACAGCTTAAACGTTGTTCGTGTGTCATATGTTATGTCTATGGACAGATTTTTTTTTTATTAAAGTTATAGCATGGGGATAAATATGAGACACTTCCATTGCTACCTAAAGCATAATTATAAGCATAATTGAACTATTGCGCCTTATACACATTTTTCTTTGATGTGCAAAGATGAATTAAAACATTGACACAGCTTTATTAATTCATGAAATTAAGATAGGACATTGCACTAAATCTAAACTTTGTGTTTATGATTATGATTCCCTTTAATAACATTTTAAAATAGACTTATACATGTTTTGTTATAATATTTGCAAGAACAAACACACTAGCCAATTACTGACTCACAGATCATGGGTTTCAGTTTCAATGCACTTGTCCTTTCAACTCATTCTGGCTAATGCAATGCAAGTTCTCAGGTATATAAAAAAAAAAAAAAAACCCAAATGACCCCAAAACATGATTAATAAATGTGAAATACCTCATCTTATGTTTGTTTTTTTTGTTTTTTTGCGGTTGGGGACGTGGTTTGTCATGTGCGAAGAATGGGTCCCCTGAGTCGTGCATTTGTAATCACTTGTATTTATAAATTATCCTACTAAACAAAGTCACACTAAGTGCAGTGTGTAAATGAAACTGGCTTGGGGATTTTTAAGTAGCATGGGGTATAGAATTATGATATTTGTTCCTGTTTGTGTGTCAGTAGGACACTTTTGGTTTGGTTTGTAAAAATGATGTCAAATTGTACTCCAAATAGCCATTACCATCATTATCGTTACTGTCATTATGGTACAGCAAACGTAAATGACATTTTTACTTCCAGAACATTCTCAGCTCTAAAGCATGTGGTTATTTTTTTGACAATTTTCCCTCTAAAAAAATATGCTAGGTAAGCTGACTTTTATAAATGGATTACGATTCATCACAACGTATTTAGAGTATTGTTAAATACAGTAACTCACTTTGCATCGGATGTCTTTCTTGATCAGATGGTTCTGTCCTTTGTAGTTAAAAATGACGTGCACTTTCTTCGTGCTGTAGCCACAGATGTCAGGACCTAGTGAAAGCAAAAAGGAGTTTTAAAAAAATGTTTAGAATCTTCCATTTTAGGAAAAGAAAAATATTTATGTTTTTTTACTTGAAACAATTATGAATAATTAAGCTAATGTGCTACTGAACAGATCCTCACACAGGTGTAGTGAGGTGATGAGCGTCATAGTTGTGTGTCATCACAGCTTACCAAACATGAGGTAATACTGAGATTCGCCATGCATGTCAGCCTGGTCCAGATCAGCTGGGAAGATTTTTACATAGCCACCTCCGCAGTCGATCTTCTGCTCGTGTTTCACTGTGAACTGAATCACCAGAGGTTTACCCTCGTTGCTGAAAGGCTCAAACCGACTGGACAGGGCATAAAACCGGGCATCCTGGCTTGTCTGAAGACCTTTGGTACAAACAAACAGCAGAATTCAATATCAGAAAAAGCTATAATATACAAATTTGAAGCAGTGGTGAATGTAATAAAGATGACTAAGTAGCGTAAGTGCTCCCAGTCAATTTGCATGGTTCTCTCTTTGAAAGTGAATATATTTGCTTAGACAGTCATGAAATGTCTGAGTGCAGCTGGACGAAAATGAAACCTCACCTTTGTCGAGCTCAGCATCACCATAGAACTTTCCTGCAGAGAGTTTCCACTGTCCATAGTCTGATTTGTGCTTGGACTCCAACCATCGACTTTTAAATCCTTCTGCAAGAATAAAACACATTTTATGATGTAAAAACTATGTGGACGTGAAAGCCTCCTCCTTATTTATCCATACCGCAGCCTATAAATAAAAACCAAACCCTAAAGGTTATATTTATTAAGAATTTTATAGCACTGATACTTTTGTTTATTTATTTATTTAGTTTTATGTTGTGGGAAAAGTCTAGAATGCAAACAGATCATTAACTCACATATTAATTTTTAAATGTTTTATTTTAAAGCCAATCAGCTGGATTACGATGCAATTATCTCAACTGATTAACCTAATGGATATTGAGGTCTATAAGACATGACATACTTAGTATCAGCTAATTTATATTCCGTTAGTTATAATATTTCCCAGGACTGGAGGGTCGAAATGAGTGAAGGAAAGCAAACAAGCGCTAATGTTACCTCCATCCAGAAACTGCTCCTTGAAAAACACCGTCGCGTCGACAGTGATACCGACAGCAAATACGGCAAAAAGTGCAAGCGAAATTCTCATATTTGCACCTGTATATCGAGGTAATCTCTGACAGCCTCGAGCGACCAAAATGATCGAGTATTAAAAAGGTAAAGAAGGGAAACGTGCCTCCGTCAGCTATCTGTTCCTGCACAGATGGCTGCAGTTGATTGGTCCGGCGCTCAGCCAATCAGAGGAGACCACGAGTTAAACGGCAGCGTCGCGCGTCGCGAGACAGTGGGCGGTGATGTAGCCCCGGCCCATTGAAAATAGTATTATTACTATATTATTAATAACAATAATCATTTCAGTATTTTGTGCTCTGGTCTTTTGGACTTCTGGTATCTATTCTATTTTATGCGTTTTTGTGAGATTTCGTTATATTTTGTATGAAGGGTTTTTTTGTAGCCCAATCAACGGTTAAAAAGCTTTATGTTCCATAAACATGCGTTGTTCATATTGTAGCTAATTTTTTACTGACTAATAAGTTCATTGGTCTGTAGCAACCGATATGCTCTACTTTTAGATGCATGGAAAAACTTGTGAAAAAATATAAAATGATATAATGTATATAATGTATAGTGTATATATAACATATATAATATATAAGTCCACAGAAGTAAAGCACAAAGGATTGTAAAAGAAAAACAAAAAAAAAACCCGGCCCATACAACAGAAACAAACTTGAGTAACAATATTGTGGATTTACTTCCGTAAGTCATGTGACGCTACTTCCGTTGTCCGGACGCTTTTTTAGTCGTTATGGTTAACTGGAAAAATCACAGTTCGACTTTTTTTTTTTTTTAAGACAAAAAATGTTTAATTTAAGGATACTGTAAAAGTTGTATTAGGTATTTTCTTATCTGAATGCTAATGTTGCTGCACAATCATGTGAGTTGTCGAGATAACGGGAACCAAATTAGCTGGCTAGCTGAACTAGTTAATGTTTTATCCAATCAGGAATATATCGAATGAGCTACATCGATAATGACAGATAAACATAATCCGTCACTGTCAGTTAGCTAACACTAGTCGGTAATTAAAATACAACGCAGTGTTTATATACAGAACTAACTATCTAGCATCTCGCTGTAGTAATAGTATTGTGTGTGAAAAAACAACAGTATTTCTTATTTAAAATGTGGACTCGTGGAGGCATCCGCAGTTCAGCTCTGGACAGGGCAAAGGCTCAGCTCTCTGGACAGAGAGTCACAAACAGCGGAACATTAAGGGATGATAAGAGAGAAAACGTGGTCAGTGTAAGTAAGTCAGCCTCATAACTCATCTTCTGCTGCTGTGGATGGTCTCACATGCATGCCAGGGTGTTAGGGTTTGAAATTTTCACGGTATGATAAACCTAGTCTAAAAATATCACACAATTAAAACCACACAAGCCAGTGGTGAAAAAAATTATTACTAAATAGTTGTACAAAAGTATTTTCACACATCCTTGTATAAATACCATAAACAAAAGGTAACAAATATCCCCTAATTGTTCTTTCTTAGAAAGATGTTTGATTTAGAAGATATAATGAGAGTTATTTATCTGTAAAATCTCTTACACTCTCTGTATTTATCACATTGTCCTTATAAACGGAAAGAGAGAGCAGCTTTAAGGACAGGAGGCATGCTGAGCCTCCCCCCCCCAAAAAACCCTAACTAGCATGACAGTGTGCATCACTGCTTAAGCAAAAACCTAAGAACTTAAGAGCTGCTGCTGCAATCCTAAAGACTGTCCTTGTGCTCTTATTCACTCATATTCACAATATACTCCTACTGAACAATTTTTCAACCCACTTTCAATACTGTTTCACTTTATAGTATACTGTACTGTTGTAGGAGAGGAATGGTTTATAATCCCACTTTCTGGGTTTCCTTTTTTCCTCATGTGGTCACAGGGACCTCACCTCTGTTGCCTCTGTTTTATTAGTGAACCAAATCTACATCTGGATCTCTATAAAGCTGCTTTGTGACAATATCTGTTAAAAGCGCTGTACAAATAAAATTGAATTTAATTAAATGAATTGTATAATGCGCTTCCTTTGTCAACAATTGAACCTTTCTTGTGTTCTCAGGCCAGCTTTGGAAAAGTCCTGCAATCCAGACAGATGCCTGTGCACAGCCTAAGTGATCTCTCCTCAGGTGCTGAAAGTGAAAAGCAAGATTATCATGCTCATCTTGCTAAAACAGAGCCAGTAAAACAGTTTGGCATGGGTGGTGGAAGTAGATTTCTAAAGAAGAATGCTAACAGACAGTCATCTCCTGCTGACACAAGCGAGGACAAGTTCATCCCTCAGCGTGGCTCACAGAGTGTGGCACTAAGCAGACTCGCGCTGATCGAAGACCGCTTCAGAAATCATACAAACAGCAAGCTTGGCGTAGACACTGTTGCAGACCTCAAATCCAATCTCTCTGTCCAGTCCAGCAGTGAGCTGAGTGCCGCCAACAGGAGCCATTTCCTTAAAAAGAAAGCATCCAGTCCTAACAGTCAGAAGGAGTCTGAGAGGCCACGTACAGATATTTGCATGGGCCCTACACACTCAGTGTCTCTTATGCAAAAAGGTGTGAGTGTGGACAGCGATGAAGAAGACATGCGTAAACTCCTAGGAGAATCCTTCGAATCACCAGATGGAGTCAAAGACATGAGATGGTCAGAGACGAGTCCTCAGCGGGCTGTTAAGGTAAAGTTACCTTTGCAGTGAATACTACACTTACACTCATCTAGATAGATTGCAAAATGAACAAGCAATATATACTAAATTCTCAAAGGTTTGTAGACACCTGACCAATCACACTCATATGTGCCTGTTGAACCTCTCATTGAAGATTTAGCCCCCCTTTGCTGTTATAACAACATCCAGTCTCCTGGGAAGACTGCTTGGCTGTAGGGATTTGCTCATTCAGCCACCAGAGTATTATTGAGGTCAGTCACTGATGTCGTGTGTGGTGGCCTAGTGCACAGTCAGTGTTCCAGTTCATCCCAATTCATCCCAAAGGTGTTCAGTGGGGTTGAGGTCAGAGAGGTCTGTTGAGGTCTATGCAGGCCAGTCACGTTCTTCCACTCCAAGTTTTGGCAAACCATGTCTTCATGGAACTTGCTTTGTGCACAGGGGCATTGTCATCCTGGAACATGTTACAGCATACAAAGACATTTAAGAAAAATACACATATGGGTGTGATGGTCAGGTGTCCACAGACTTTTGAAGGTTGGAAATATAGTGTATATCGAACCTTCAACTGTCCATTTTGGGTGAGCCTGTGATTCTTGTTTTTGGCTGACAGGAGTAGAAACAAGCCGTCTCAAGGTTTAACATGTTGTGCATTCTGAAATGTTTATCTGTTCATTGCGGTTGTAAAGTGTGCTTATTTGAGTTACTGTAGCCTTCCTATCAGCTCAAGCCAGTCTGGACCATTCTCCACTGACCTCTCTCATCAACAAGGCTTTCCTGTCAGCAAAACTGCCTGGAAATATTGTTGGTTTTGTTTTTTTTGCAACATTCTGTGTAAACTCTAGAGACTGTTATACTGTTATCCGAAATACTCAAACCAGCCCGTCTGGTCTGACAACCATGTCACGCTTACTGTCACTGAGCTCACATTTTCCCCATTCTAATGTTTGATATGAACATTAACTGAAGCTCTTGACCTGTATCTGTATTTATCTGCTTTCTTTTTATATATATTTTTTCTCATAATGTTTTTCCATATACACAGACATACAGGAAAAGTAGTAAAGAGGTTGACGTGCCTGCTCCCGAGCATAAAGAAAATCAGCCATTTCAGTCAGCATTCGCAGCACAGCATTATAAGAGCCCCTCTCCATCACCACTGTCATCTCGTAAAATCTCCTCACCCAGCAGGTCTTTCTCCCAGAGAGCTGACCTCAACTCGTCACTGTCCTCAGCGCCAGATCACAGTGAGATCAGGTCCCTAGAGGAGCTTTTCCCCATCGCCTCTGATCATGATGACACGCAGAGTGAGAGAAGTGTGCTATCTGATGGTAAGCAGCAAGATATACACTCTCAGCATTAGTCAGTAGCTACAGATCAGTGATAAATTATGCTCACAAATTTTACATTCATCGAACCATTCTTGTGCTCTGTGGATGGGGATGGGGTCATCCTGGAAGAGACCACACTCTTCAGAATAGAAATGTTTCATCATAGGTGATCTGTCGTAAGAACTGAGGGGACAAGTAAATTGCCAGCAAAATAAATTAATGCCCCCCACAGCATAATAACCTTTAATTTGTCACTTGTTTGTAGGTCAATCAAAATAAAACACATCAAAATTGAATACTGTTTGACGCTGATCCAAATAAATTTCTCATTAAAGGGATAGTTCACCCAAAAATATATCAGTTACTCACCCTCATGTCGTTCCAGACTATTGTTCAGTGTTGGAACACAAATGAAGACATTTTTAATGAAACCTGAGATTTCTATCCCTCCGTTTACAGTTCAATAACCAAAACTTTCAAGCTCCAAAACGTTCATAAAGGCACCGTAAAAGTAATCCGTGTGACTCCAGTGGTTTAATCCCAAATTTATGAAGCGAAACAAATGCTTTGTCTGCACAAAAAGACTAAAATTAAGTCTTTATTCGCAAAATATCTTCACTTCCACACTTCCTGCAGACACTTTTCGTCCGCTCTCGACAAAAAACGTCTGCGCTTGCGTCAACACAACAAGCATGTGTCATGGTTCTCTCGTGAATGTGTGTCAGAGATCTATGCTGAAGTGAAGATATTTTGTGAATAAAGACTTAATTTTAGGGTTTTTTTTGCACGCACACAGCATTCATATCTGCTTGTATTTTCTCATTTGTAAGTCACTTTGGATAACAGTGTCTGCTAAATGAATAAATGTAATGTAAATGTAATATCACTTCATAACATTGGGATTAAACCACTGGAGTCACACACACTACTTTTACGATACCTTTATGAACGTTTTGCAGTTTGAAAGTTTTGGTTACTTGAACTGTAAACAGAGGGACAGAAATCTCTCAGGTTTCATTAAAAATGTCTTCATTTCTGTTCCGAAGATGAACGAAAGTCTTATGGGTTTGGAACGACGTGAGGTTGAATAACTGATGATAGAACTTTCATTTTTGGGTGAACTATCCCTTTAAGATGTGTTTATTGATCTGTTAGATGGAATAATAATCACCTGTAAACCTTTGAACCTGATTACTTTCACAGAATCCTTGTGTGCCTTCTCAGTGTGTGTATTTGCATCATGATACACAAATTTGAAAAGATTTATAAATGACTGAGGTCTTTATATTTTATATGATATTTAGGGAGATAGAACCAAGTTCATTAGAAAATGTTGCAGTTCGGTACAAACAAAAAACATCCATGGGATTGGTCAGAATTCCTTCAGGAGCGGAAGGGAGGGATTTAAAAAAAATATTAAATCAGGTTTTAAAAACCTTACACCGTTTAACATCAGTGTATGTTCAGTTTTGCTGAGATGGAGATCATTTTTGCCTTGCAAAATAAACAAAACAGGCAGTTGTTTTTGATTGTTCATGTTTGCACACCTCTGCAGATTTCAAGTTAAATGTGATGACGCTGGACGATTTGGCTCCTGATACCCTTAATATAGCTGGATTATCAAAAGAAAAGGTAGACCTAAAATCATATAATAATATATTATTAGTTATTCTGATATAATAATGTAACACATTGTGTTTGGTCATACACAGTCCGACACAAGTCCCCGGGAGCTCAGTGTGTTCTCAGCTGGAGAGATCCTGCACAAGCCTGTGGATGAACCAGCGTGGTACGAGAGTGACTTCGAGAGCGAGATCCAGACCGAAATGGCTCAGAGTGTGGACGACATCTCCGAGCATCTCTCTGGTGGAAGTGAACATTCCTTTGTAGCTTCTGAGCCTCAGTCTCTCTCAGCTAAATCAAACGATGATGATGATTACACGCTCTCAAAAAAGCCTTCCAAGTCCGAAGGCGTCCATTACAGTAGATCTGAGTCCAGTTTAAGCCACAGCAGATGCTCTGACACCCTGTCCTACTCCAGCGACGCCACACATACTCACACCAGTCCACAGAGTCCCAGTGTGAGACGGCCCAAGAAGGATGCCACAGTGCAGACGCATGCAGAGGGACTCGCTTATATGTGGTCTTCTGGTAGGTCTTTAGTTGTTCCTCTTAAGTGAATGTGCTACAGAAATAACTGCAATCAGGTGGACAAGAGAGTTCTCGCTTAACTTACATGCACATAATTGGGTGACTAGTTGGTCAGTTATCAATTTAAAAAAAAAAATATCCACAATTTCCACTTATCCCAAAGGTAGCCAGTCAGCCATTTATAATATCAACTTTTTTTTTTTTAGGTACTGAAGCTAATAGGTTACTGATGATAACAAGGCTAATGAAGCTAAGTAATGGAAGCTTATAGCCTGAAGTTTAGCATCGTCCAGAGTTTACCAGTGGTGGAACGATCCCATTACATGTGTTCATGGATTTAAGGCAGAAATTTTCAAATTTAAAAAGTGCAGTCCCTAATTCCTGAGAAAGTTTCTAGACCCAATAAATAATAATCATATGAGTGAAGAAAAAAAAAAAACCTTTGGGCGAATTGTAGGAAAATAATATAATGCCCAAAGCAAAGACAATTACTGTTAAGTTTTTTTTTTGTTTGTTTTTTTGCAATAACAGTACATCCCAAAGTGCTTTTTCCTCTTATACCACAGCAATTTATAATTGATCATTTTTTAAATTAAAGAATGATCAGTCTGAATACACTTATAGATACACTGAATATTGTAAATGGTCACGACACACGTTAGTTCTTGTTATCACTTAGGTTGCAGCAGCTATAAACAGTTGCTCTTGCACCAGCCTCTTGAAGTTAATAAGACAAAATGTAGCTTGTCATGTTACCAAGAAACTGGAAAGCACAAACTCCTGGCAGAATACTTCAGGAGACTTCTTCCATAAATGTTAAATGAACATCTCCTTACAGAAAACGTCACCATATAAACTATTACCTGTTTTTATTTGTGAAATAACTGAGAAAAAGTCATATGTTTTTAAAATCTGTTTATTATTAGGCTTACATTATGTTGTGTGTTTGCCCCAATCCCTGTGAATTAGTTGTTACTATAGAAAGAAGTGCATTGAGATAACAACCGTCAGAGCTGCTGTTATAGAAAACTAATCAATCAATCAATCAATCAAACCTGTCAGATTTGAGTATTTAAAAATGCTATATAGTGTGTATGGTATACAACCAGGGGATATATAAAATGAGTGGATATATGACTGTTTCCTGAACAGGTCAGGCTGTACTGGGCCCATCAGTAGGAATGTCCTACATGGATCCAACGCCTGTGGCGAGTCACATGATCAGCACTGAAGCTGTGGAAGGTAGGAGACCCCAAAAGCATGCTATCTTGTCATTTTCCATGATTCAGTTGCACAGCATTTCCTGTGACACATCAAATCCACACAGTGCTGTTACTCTGATATTTGAGGTTATTTGAGGTTCATACTAACCAGGCTAGTTTCAACCAGGAAGCTTTCAACCCCACAGTTTATGAACACAGCTGGAGACTGAACATCTGTGGGCTCTCTTCTGTCCTGCAGCATTAACGGCGTACAGTCCTGCTGCATTTGCTCTGAACGACATGCTGAGGCAGCAGCTCACACTGACCAGGAGCTTCATCCAGTCCAGCAGGCATTTACACCAAGCCATGCTGGAGTCCCTGGGGCCCGCCGACTACAGATACACCACGCTGGAGGACACGAAGGAGGTAAAGATCTCTTAAGAAGGTGACTTTTTTTGGTGAGTGATGAGGAGAAATTCACAAATATTTTGTTCACTCTTGACTGAAATGTCTAATTCATGCAGATGCAGTGTGTAGACATTTAGTCCTTGCTAAATGGTTTCAAAATTTGTCATTAATCGACATGGGGCTGATGATGTGATTAGATATTGCCATAAATTATGTTTCAATATGTTTTCTGTCAGTATCGCTAAGCATATCAAATATTTCAGGATAAACATATTAAACGTGTTTAAGTCCAAATACATTATTATGTTACTGACAAACCTAAATATTGGGAGTCATGAAGTCTTGTATTGTGAAAGAGGTCAAATATTTCTGCCACGTCACCATGTGCTAAATCTAATTACATTTGAGAGTGTGTTCCTAACCGAATCTCTCTCTCTCTCCATCCAAGTTTATCCGTTGTAACAGGCCTCCCCAGCTGACCTTGGAGAATGCGCTGGAGGAGGTGCTGCAGGAGATGAGGTACTATCACTATATTTGAAGTGCATATTTACAGAATTGTAGATGGAACAAGCTGCACAAGGAGCAGCTCTCATTCACATACTCCGTGCTTCTGTGTAATGCAAAATACATGTTATTTTTGAAAGTGTTACTTCTGTGAGGTTTTCTATGGTGAAATTTCCCATGATTTAAAAGCAACAGTTAAAGTATACTGTATAAATGAGGTAAATGGAAGTCGGTCTGGATAAGGGCATCTACCAGATACCGTAAATGTAAGCAATGTTTACAAACAAGCATCATGATGCTCAGTGCCTTCAGCTAAATGGGGATAGGAAGGTCAGTCTTGTTCATTTAACCCAATGCAAACTGGAGGCTACTCGTGTAATCGGAGTGAGACTTCACAAGAATTATGTACCATACTTTTTGTGTAACATTTTATACACTGAATTGTTTGTTTATTAAAATATTTCTACATGAATTTGACTCTTTTCTCAATGTTATAATGTATAAATAATATTATGCCAACTATAAATGAATCATTTGTAGATGTCATTAACAGACAGACTGTATGAAGGCATGATTAAAACATCTTTATTTCCTTGTGCTGGGTATTAAATCTAAGCTAAATCCATTGGACTGCAATGACACTGATATTCATACAACACATGAAATTTTGATTTGTTACAATGAAAACGGCTAAAGGCCAGATCAATTTTCCAAACAAAAGGGCAACATCAAAGACTGGGGCTTTCTCATGTCTTTTTAAAAAAAAAAAAAAAAAAAAAAAAAAAAGTGTTATGGAGAATTATTCTGTAGCTGGAGATTCCTGTGTGTCCCGACTCACTGAAAATAAAAGGAGACAAAAAAAAAAACAAAACAAGATGAGCTTCTAAATAAAAACCACTTACATTAAGATATTTGTATTAATGAATTAATATTGATTGATTTATCTGTAATGAAACACAGTATTGTTATTAAAGAAACATAGCAGCATGGGAATCCACATTTACCAATACATCAGATTTATTGTTTAAACTTTCTAGTATATTTCTTGCTATTTTTGAAGGTCATTAACTTGATCAATAAAATGGAAATGTGATCTGCACTAGGGACTCTGCGTTAGTGCAGAAGACAAGGCAATGTCTTCATTTGTCTTTAAACTAACAACAGAATATTCCTACTTTTTATCCAAAACATTTTTTGAATTTCCATTCTTGTTCAGGTCTGGAAATGAGTACCTGTAAACATTTGTTTAAGTTAAAAGTTACAACACCACCAACAATGGCTACTGGTTATTTCACGTATGTGTTCATGGTGTTGTACATTGTTGTTTGACGCTGTACATATAGTCCATTTAATAACTAATATACTCCACTAAATATCCATCACAGACTATTTTGTGGTTTGATATCTTAAATACTAAGACTTAACAAGGAACCAACAATGTGCAGCATCATTCCTCCTGTGTGTACTGACAAACAGTGATGCTACCTTTCTCTCTGGCTTTCATCCGTGCAACAAAGTTGTAGCTTTTGTTTCTTCTGTAGTTGACATACGGGTCATCCAAGGGAATTCCAACGCCTTTGAACTGATCCCACCTGTCCCGCACGTCGCCTCCCTTAATAGGATCTTGAATGCCCTGCTCTTTCACTCCAAGCCCTCCAGAGCCGCTCCAACCTGCATACAAAAATAGACTTGTCTGATGCTGAATTTCTCACAGGTAATCGCAGGTAAATAAAAATAGTGTTTCCGTATCTGCTCTAGGTCAGGGGTTCTCAAGCCTGTCCTGGAGGACCCCCAGCATTGCACATTTTATATTTAGTCTCCCTTATGTGACACACCCAATTCAGGTCTTGCAGTGTGTTAGATGAGGGAGACGTATAATATGTGCAGTGCTGGGGTTCCTCCAGGACAGGTTTGAGAAGCACTGCTCTAGGTCACACAAACATCCAGTTCATGGAAAGCTGTAGGTGTTAAAACCCAAAGCTACAGATTACTGAGCAATGCTTCACACAGAGACTTTCATTTCATACACAAACAGTCACTAGACGAGTTGCTGAAACTCTTACCCATTTTCATGAGCATCTGATGGCCCTTGTTCTCCTCGCCCAGCCTCTGATCTGTAGGTTGAGCCGGGGGTCCAGAGCCCAAGCCGGAGGTGGACCTAGGCAAACACACGCACACAATTCTAGCCTCTGCGTTTTTGTCTTAAATGTGTCTGTGGGTGGTTGCTGTGGACACTTACGGTGGCGTAGGGCTGCGGGACTTTGCAGCTTGTCGTCGCCGGTCAGGTGAGCGCGATCTAGAGCGTGATCTGGAGCGAGAGCGGCTTCTGGACCTTGACCTGGAGCGGCTCCTGCTTCTGAAGGGTGGAAATGCAAAAACACACAATACATTGTTATAATGTGCTGCAACTTATAGAGAGATATATTTTCTAATTTTTTCATTAACTTATTGGTTGTCATGACACCACATCAGTTACAGAAGGTTATGGGGGTGGGGGGGACAAAAAAAAAACAACACTACTGCTAGCTTGGTACTAAAACACTGAAAATCTTACGCAACACCCACGATGCGCATTGTGTTGTCTTCCCAGAAAAAAAAAAAAAATGAGACTGTGATGTCATAATGCTAATAAACTATTTTCTATCTTGAATATAGAAAGAATATGAATATTGGTACACGTTAATGCATAGCAGTGGAAACAAACAGCAGCAGTGCCAATGTGTGAAGTGTATACATAATGCAGTGGCCTTACCTGGATCGAGATCTGGAGTAGGAGCGCGATCGCGACCGGGATCTGGAAGACCTGGAGCGCGACGATTTGGAGGAGCGGGAGCTGGAGTGCGACGATGATCTGCCTCGACTACGGGAGCGGCTCCGTGAGTGACTGCCTCGTGTGCTGAGGAGTCATTAAAAATTTTTAATTATTCAGATTAAGATGGCTGCATTGGAAAAAAAATTATGACATTGGGGAACGAATGAAAAAAGGCCTATAAATAAACATTAAGACATAAAAAAACCACAATCCACACCAGTGATTTCGACATGGATTTGATAACACCAATGCGAGCCTTAAATATCGGATCAATTTAAGAATGAAAAATATTTTAGCTTAAAGTATAAAAAGGCAGACAGTGAATCCCTACAACACATTTTGCCAGCTTCTGCAGTACTGACTCAGTACTGCTCTGATATCAGTACTGTACAAAAATGGACAAAATGGTTAAGCAGGGATGCAGCTTCTCTTAACATTAATTTTTTTTAATTCACAACAATATTTTATATTACAGCGCATGCAAACAAAGCACCAATGGCACAATGCAACACTCTGCAGTCTAAAAGTCATACAGATGCTCACCTGTTGCGTTTCTCTTGTTCCTTTTTTCTCCTTGCTCTCATCTTGGCTCTGAAGAACTCATACAAGCCGTTCTGCTCCCAGCCCTCACTGGAAATGAGAAACAGCAAGAGTTTCATACACTGTAGTAAACAACAGCATAAAAACAGATTTACTGTGTTGATTTACTATGTTGTAAAGTGTAGCTGGTGTAGCCAGAGGCAACATAATACTTCACAACAAACAAATGGTAAAGGGCTGTGACGTTGTGAACATTAAGCTGCTCAAATTGTTTTACTCGCTAACAGCAGTCTCTCAAGCCTCTGGTGTACTTCGTTTTTTTTTTTTTTTTTTACACATGTACGCTAGTGTAGGCGATCAACGTGCATTACGACAAGTTGCACTACTCTCCTGGCCTACAAGAGTCAGTACAGTGCAGTAAAGCAGGTCTTCTGGTGTGAAGGGCGACAACGAAGAACAATGCTTGGGCAATCTCTCGTCACGATTAGCACCATACACAAATCCTTATACACTTTAAGGCTAGAATTATACAAATGCGGGTACTTTCTAACCTAACCTGCACTTGTTTCCGTCTATGCCGCTTTTTTCTTTGACTACCTTGAGGAGTAACGGCCCTGGGTTACTGTTGCCACCTTGTGGAACAACTAAATAGTGCAAAAGAATTAAATATGCATGTGCGACCTGCGCTTAAAAAAAATCTAGCGGCACGCGTACAGTATGCGTGTACTCTGCTGATGATGACATTTGCATCATGCTTCAGGCTGTATACGTGCTCACACATGTCACATCAAAAGACTGAAAAGAGGAAATATACGTGTGTGCTATTGCTAACTATTAAACTGAAAGACTGATGTTATGCCAAGTACTGTAAAAAAAGTGAGGAGTGAGAATGTGAGTGAATTGTTACTGAAATTCGGCTTTTCAGTTTTAAACAAGATAACCATCTCAGTTTCAAGTTTTATGTAAAATGTGTCAGGCAGCAATGGCTTTGAAAAATAAATTCTACTTCTAAAAGTAGTGTTACTAGGAATCTTTAATTATTTAATTTTAATTAAATAATTAAATTTAATCTTTAAACTTTTTAGTCTTGTTCGAGTAAATATGTAGAGAGAGTGAAGTACATTTACTGCGTACATTCGGTGCTATTCTCCATATTTTCAAATCATTCATCTCAAATCATGTGCACTACAGTTTCTTCATGCAAAGTCCATAAACGTCCTACAGCCTCTTTACTGAATCCTTGATTAGTAGTACAAAGTGTGTTATATTAGGCTTGAAATAACTATTACAATTTAATTTACAAGCAGGACAGAAACCAAGAGGAACAGAAGTACAATTAAACAAATTATCATTTATATATATATATAAAAAAAATTATAATAAAAACGTGTGCGTGCGTGTGAGAGAGAGAGAGAGATAGAAAGAGGTGGTGACCTGTTCCTGGGTCTGTCATGGGAAGGTGGACTGTAAAAGGCCTCCACAGCAGCCAGCAGACGTTCACTGGGAGGCATGGGTGGAGGCAGGCGGATGTCTTTGGGATCCAGAGCCTTGTAGTCATGATCTTCCAGCTGGGCAGAAAAATATCATTACAGGTAAGATGCAAGAGAAAGAAAAAAAAACAAAAAAAAACAACCTGTATTACTTTCTACTACATTACTTTGATGGTTAGGCTCATAGATGTAGGCCAGATCTGCACGCTTACTTTCACAAGAGGGGCCATGAGGCCTGCGGGCAGGTCGAAGTAGGGAACGTTGGGCACCAGACTGGGGTCGTCCTGGTTCACATGTGAGGGATTCTGCCGTCTCATGTGGTGTGACTGGCCGTTAAAGCCGTGTGGTGGGGGCCCAAAGTCTGGGTGCTGGTTACTTCCCCATGGAGGATGTTCACCCATTCCTGGGGGAGGAATCCTCTGGTTTGGGTGGTGGTGTGGTGGACCCATTTCTTAAAAAAGCATCATTATTATTTAATACTTTAAATAATTAAAAAAATAATAATTCTATATTCAGTGAAGCTACAGTAAGTATTTCTCACCCCCTGGAAAGTCCCCCTGTGGGTAATCAAACCGATGCGGTGGGAACGGCGGCCGGTCAAAGTGATGCCGGGGTGGGAAGTCGTCCTGCATGAAGCGTGGAGGGAAGCGGTTGAAGTTGTGCGGTGGAGGTGGCTGGTTGAACGGAGGTGGTTGCTGGTGTGGGGGGAAGGGCCCCCGGAAGTGTGGGGGCCGCTGCATGCGGAAAGGCGGTTCTCTCTGGCTCCAGGGTGGCTGATCGGGCTGGTTGCTCCAGGGTGGCTGGTCAAACTGTCCGCTCCATGAGGGCGGAGGCTCGTTCTGGCTACTCCATGGGCCTCCTGGACCTCCAGGGCCACCATCACGAGGGCTACTCCAGCTTGGCTCCCTCTCATTCCACATCCCCTCATGACTGTTCCAGGGTGGGCACGGCGGCGGAGCTTGAGTGGGGTCAAATGGTGGCTGAGAAAGGGAACAGTGCAATTAGCTGAGTGCGTGGAAGCTGACAGTGAAGCAGTAAACTAAATCAGGGACTTCTGTTGGATTTAAACTGAGAGAAAATGTTCACCAACTGGTCTAAACCAATTAAAATTTATGCCAAAACAGCATTCGAAAATTAAAGTAACAGTGGGCAAAATGAAAAACAAAATAGATCCAGGAACTTGTAGTCATTATGATATACATTGTGTATCACAATATTTCACTTTGCTACAGTAGTAGTTATAAAAAAGACATCACATTGCACATTTTACAACCATTAGTCAGCACAGCAATAAAATAAACGTTCAGTGTTCTTTTTGATATAAGAAAGGACTCACAGGTTGCTGAGGGTTCCATGATGGCATTCCATGCTGGGGATCGAACCAGCCAGGCTTTGAGGATGGAATATCAGAGGAGGCAGAAGGATTGGAGTCAGGTGGTCTCGTCTGAGAACCATCATAATCACCCGGAGGTGGGCCTGTCATTGGAGGCTTCACATCTGCTGATAAAATCACCAGTAAAAGTAAATAACATCCTGGTTTCAGAACATTTCAGGTGGCATTAGCAGTCCAAGAATGATTCTTTTTCCATTAATGCAAAACTATTTAGGTGCTGCATAATAAACGTTGGCAATACTGACATATCACTGGTTTAGAAAGAGACAGACGTCCGTTACAACCGTTTAGCAGAGGTTCTTTTGTAAAGTGCCATCATGTCTCACTGGAAATTTGTGGAATTTTTGCTGCAATGCCTATTTCAGTTCTCCAAAGCTTTGTAGCAGGATTTACTCACCGGGCTGAGCAGTCAGAGAGGACTGGTTCCCTCCTTTAACCTCAGGCTCTGATGGTGCTAACTGGCCTACAGCAGCTGCTGCGGCTGCCACAGCGACACTCTGCTGCTGCTTCAGGTTGGCCACAAATTCCTCGTGCTGAGTCTTCAGCACCTGGATCTGCTGCTGAAAGGCCAACTGCACCGGCTGCACCACGGCAGCATACTCCGTTATCAGAGATGCCTAAAGACATGGGACATTCAGCTTTCATTAACAAAAATGCGGTCAACTTCTAGGAACATGATTTACAATAGAGGCCTTTTTCGGTGATCAGAAACACCAAAAGTGGAAAAATGGATCAGGAAATATGTTTTCAGATGTACCCATTTTACTGTGGATTGTACTTTATAGTCAAAGTGGAAAAAGAACTAGCTAAGCTCTTATAAATACAGTGGGAGAAATAAGTATTGGACACCAACATTTTTTTTAAGTAAATATATTTCCAATGAGACTATTCACATGACATTTTCACCAAACATCAGTATTAACTCAAGAAATCCGCAAATATAAAGAATTCACAACATTAAAGTCCATAAATAAAAGTTATGTATAATAAAGTGGAATGACACGGGAAAAAAGTATTGAACACGCTAAGAAAATGCAGTTCTCCAAAGCAAGATGAGGCAAGGATCCAAATGAAATCCATAAGTAATTATACCCCCTATCTGTGCAAATTAATATCAGCAGGGTTAGTAAATTGAAGGTCTATAAAAAGGCTTTTTGTTACCAAGGTGTCACACAAGAAACGCCTCATGATGGGTAAAAGCAAAGAGCTCTCCCAAGACCTTCGCAACCTTATTGTTGCAAAACATATTGATGGAATCGGATACAGACGTATTTCAAAACTTTAATCTCTCTCTGGTTCAGTACACAACCACAATCATGGGGAAGATGAAAGTAAATTTTTACTTTTAGATATCTTTAGGCAGACTGACTGTTTTTAATCACTGCATTTATTAATCTGCTTCCTCACACAACATTCTCTTTTCAGAAAGCCTATTTTATGAGTGTACCTGATACTGTCCCAAGCCCAGGGCCGGACTCTGGAGCTGCTGGATGGTGACTTCGTCGAAGTAACCGTTCTTCTCCCATAGCTGGAGCAACTGAGAACAGCAAAGACAGAGTATGTGAACACACAGTGTGTACTTTGTAGTCTGGAAAACATGAAAAGATGAAAGTGATCCAGAGAACCACCAGTGGCTACAGACTCTAATTATAATTCTATCTCATAAGATACACACAGCAGGGAGGGTTTACATGAAAGTAAAGCATCGTGCATTTATTCAATGCATTCACTGAATAATACATTATATTAGGACATGTAAATTCAGGTAGAAATAAAATTAGAGCTGCAACAACTAAGCGATAAAAATCGATAATAATCGATTATGAAACCCGTTGTCAACGAATCTCATTATCGATTAGTTGGTCTGCGCACGGCACGGGGGAGATTTACTCATTACATTATTTCTCTTCCAAAAACACGCTTCGGAGAGTAAATACTAAAGTTGTGTCCCAAATGAAGAATTTACACTTACAGTGTGCACTCTACCGTCTAGTGTGTGGATTTTAGAAAGGTAATATCATTTCAAATATATCACTAGCGGCTTTCTTTCACTAACCGGAAGTATAAGGCACTTCTAGTGTGGCTTCGCATGATGTAAAGGGTAAATGGCACACTTATATAGCGCTTTTATCCAAAGCGCTTTACACTGTCTCATTCACCCATTCACACACACACACACACTCTCACACCAATGGTAGCAGAGCTGCCATGCCAGGCGCTAACTTGCCATCAGGAGCAACTTGAGGTTCAGTGTCTTGCCCAAGGACACTTTGGCATGTGGAGTCATGTGGGCCGGGAATAGAACCACCAACCCTACGATTAGTGGACAACCCGCTCTACCAACTGAGCCACAGGCGCCCCATGATGTCATACGCACGCTAGCATTAGCAAACACCCAGATTCACAGACAATGACTTTCTTCAGTTTACTTTCTGTCAGCGTTAACTTTTATTCCCAACATGATCTCAGTCACCATAGAGTGGAAGAATTGAGAAAGAAAGTCCTCTAAGGCAGGGAGCATTTTATATTAAACACCGCGGAGATCAAACAGTGCTGCACGAGCACAAAGTTATGTTTATATCCAAGATGCTCCACTGTGTGTGAGGGGCAGGGGAAACTGCTGCAAGCTGCTTAAGAGGTTTAGTTTAATTTAAGTTTATTGTCATTATATGACGTATTTGCGCGCTTGTAGTGTAACTTCTGTCGTTTATCATAACGGGAGTGATGTGTTAGTAACGAGGCCGCGTTGCTCCTCACGCGCGGTGTAGACGCGCTGATACACAGACGGAGCGCGAGTAAGATCTGTAATGTCTCATTAAAACATTATGATCAAAAGTAAACACAAGTAAAATAATATGTCTAAAGGCAGCGAGTAACAGAAACCGCAAGGTGCAGAGAAAGTTTTTATTATTAATTTAGGACTGTAGTTTAATTCAGTGCTGTTTGTGCATCCATAAAAATAACGCATCAATATGTAAATACACTATAAGCTAAAAAATACATTTTATATATTTTTTTAATTAATTAATAATATATATTCTGGTGTGTGTGTGTGTGTGTTGGGTTCTTTTCTGTTTTGGACAAACAGTTGTGTAATGTTTTAGTCTGAAGTTTATATTTGTAACACTCAGTTTGTGGATTTTATTCGAAATAAACAAACAAAAAAAGTGTACTGAAAGTTTGCCCCGCCCCATCCGATTAATCGAAAAAAATAATCGGCCAACTAATCGATTATGAAAAATAATCGTTAGTTGCAGCCCTAAATATCTGTTGATGTTTGAGTCCATGATGCCATGTATCCTAACAAAATGTCCAGGTCCTCTGGCAAAAAAAAACACAGCCCCAAAACAGTGGGCATGAGGTACTTTTCCATATGGCTACCTCTCTGTGTGCCATAGAACCCGATCCCATTTGAAGTTCCAGTAGTGTCTTGCAAACTGAAGAAGCTTGAGTTTGTTTTTGGATTAGAGTAGAGGTTTTTTTTCTTGACTTCGGTGTCTTCGGATTGTAGTTTTGGAGACTTTCTGACCAAAAGACGCAACTAACTTCTGCAGTTCTCCAGCTGTGATCCTTGTGGATTTTTTGTCCACTCGAACCGTCCTCTACACAGTGCGTTGAGACGATATAGACACGCGTCCAATTCCAGGTCGATTCATAACATTTCCAGTTGACTGGAACTTCATAATTATAATTATTGCCCTGATGGTGGAAATGGTATTTTCTTATAGACACTTGCCATTTTGTGAAGCTCAACAACCTTTTGCCGCGCATCGCAGCTTTATTGCTTGGTCTTACCCATTGTTATGAATAACTAAGGGAATTTGGCCTAGGTGTTACCTCATATTTATACCTCTGTGAAACAGGTAGTCATCATGGTCAAACAATTATCTGTGCTAATCAATCAGGTTTACAATTTTATTTATTTATTTATTTATTTAGTTATATATGTTTTATCCAAGGGAATATATTTCAAATGTATTTTTCTCATATGAATTCCTAGGGGTGGCAATAATTGTTGCACACCTATATTTAACAAAGATTTTTTTTTTGGTAAACCTGTTTTATTTGCAATTGTTCATCAATGAGAGCAGAGTATTTTTTTTATGAATTTCTTTAACAAAAGATTATAAAATAAAGACAATTTTTCTTGGGTGTCCAAGACAAATAGGTTATATATCTGGACTATTAGATTTTTGTTTGTATTTGCTTTGGAGACCAGTGGATTTAATGGGTTTCTGATAAGTGTTTTTTTAAAACCTCCTGTCCACCAGTCTGATCTATTATTGATCACTTTTTTTAAAATTTTATTTATTTATTTATTTTTATTAACATTGTTGCTAATGTTTTGTCCGTCTTTTGTCCTGCAGATTTTATATTTGCCCTCCTGAGACTGCTAAGAGTCATTGTTTTAACAGCTGCATGTACCTGTCCTGCTTGTGTAATAAATGTCTCTGTATACATTCCTCAGGTGGAGAAGAGCGGAAGGCTGCTTCGCACTAGAAAGAGCCTCAATCATAAGCCGTTGGACGTGGCTGCAGGCGCACATCTCGGACCTGGAGTACCGCATCCGCCAGCACACGGATATCTGCCGGCAAATCCGCGCCAACAAGGTGAGTCAGTGTGTGTGAGAGAGAGAGAGACTTTTGTGTCTCGTAATGTGTGAAAGAACGGAAGACCACGCAACAGCTAGATGGCAGCAGTGTCCCTCTGAAATCTGTCTTCGAGTCATTCAAAGATTATTAGGAGTAAGAGTTGGGTCACAGGTTCCCAACCCTGGTGCTGGAGTACTTCCTGTTCTTCCTGCTCTACCGTACTCACTTCAACTCAAGGAGGGCTGAGCATTGGTTAATTAATGTTGTGAGGAGCAGGTAAAAATCTCTAAAACATGCAGGATGGGGTGGAGCCCAGTAGTTCGAATATGCTGTGTGCCAAGATAAGATAAGATAAACACGGACTGATCTCATCACATCACATAGCTAGCTAAAAACAGTAGAGCGCCACGAAAACATCAGACTCATGAAGGAGATGAGCTACAGTGATTCAGCAGCTGATATAATTCCAAATGAATTCTTCTGCTAGTTTATAAAACTTTGTGTGCACATTATTGAGATGTCTTTTGAGGAAAGTGTGGGTTTTTATGAATGCAGCTTGCAAAGTGATAAACTGAAGGTTTATAAGCTTCTTTGCTCCGTTAGTCTCATAACTAAGCTATTTTTGTCCGAGTCGTGCTTATTTCCGAGAGATGAATTCATGCATGCTTCACATTTGCGTACTGAGACGAGCAATCTTGCACGCTGCTATTTATCCTTGTATTAAATGTTGTAAACTTATAATTGTGTCCGATAGTGATGTCTGATCAATTCGTTCCTTAGGGATCAGTGGAGCTGGGAGATTCCTCCCCATCATACCAAACCAAGACAGAAAAGGTGAAGCCCCAGCATGCTACAGTGGACCTCAGCCAAACCAGCAGATTTCAGAGTGACAGATCTATGAATGAATTCTTCCACAGGTACTAATGGCTGAAGGCTTTTTAAAAAAAAAAAAAAAAAAGGGAAATGGTTATAATTTCTGTATTGACATGAAACTGGTGCATGCCTCTAAAATGCCCTGAGTGTTCTTTGACTAGAGGAAGTATTTTGCTGAGATCTTTGTGATCTCTTGTAGCTCGGCTGATGTATCAGATGCTAAGCATTATCCTACACCGGAGAGTGGCTATTCGGCTGCACGTGTTCGACCTCTGATCAGCTGTAAAAGACGACGCCTCATCCAACCCGGCATGCTTCAGAACCTCAACAGCAAGGTGTGTGTGTGAAAAATGTCTGATGGTAGGATGTCAAAACAATTAGGCTTGTGGTATTATCTTGAGGACATTCCTCTGTTTATCACTGCGTAGCGAAACATGCAAAATAACACAAGTCATTTCAGTTTGGTATATAATTACCTCAGGTTTGGTTTTACTGTTCTTAATGACGTGAAATACCGCTTTATAAAATGACCCACTTTTATTTATACGTGGGTATTGCGATCTCATCCATCCTCAGGTACAGAGAGTGTGTTCCCCGACAAGACCGTGTGACGTGAACAGTGCGTGTGTGATGTGTGGGGGCAGTCAGCTCCACCCTAAAGCAGAGCTACAGTTCGAGTGCCCTCTGGTGGAGATTGTGGCCCTTCAGGACCCCAGCGTCCATCCTACACTGTCCCTGCAGTCAGGTACACGCACACAGGACTGGTGTCCTGGTTGCCAAATACAATTCATCATCTCTAGTATTTGACCGGAGCGATAAGGCTAAGAAGTAAGGGAGATTTTATTTTGGGAGAAACCGTTTTTATTCTAAAAAATTTTTTTTCTTGATTTCGGTTGCCTTATATGGTGCTTGAAAGCTGGTGAAGAGCTCTTTAACAATTATAACGTGGTCTTGTAAGCATATTGTATAATTTGTGTTGGTCATTGCAACCCAAATCTCTCAGGCAATTAGACTTCATGGAAGGAACGTGATCACGTGACCAATCAGCTTGTATATATTTCAACTCTGCATATGTTGGGACCCCTGGTGTTCAAACACTGCAACTGCATAACATGCATAATTACTAAAATGCTGATTTGCATGTGAATCGCGCAAATGCACATCAGATTTTTGCACTGCGACGCATTGTGTAATTCACTCGTTAGACAGCATGGGCATAAAGTGTAAAACTGAAGAAGCAAGACCCGTCAGACGTTATTTTTGTTGAAGGGACAGCATTGTAATTTTATTCCGGTTGAACGATTCCCTGATTGATCCTGACTACGTTTACACGGACAGCAGTAATTAATTATTGACCTTATTCTGAATAAGACAATATTCTGATTAAGGTGTTTACATGAGTCGCTTTTAGAATACTCCTTTCATAGATGGATTAACGTCACACGTCATTACGTCCTCACGCCACGCCGTCCGACGTTCCCGCCAGAATTTCACGTATCGACATACAGTTCGGCTCGTCTTTGTTATGGGACCGTATACAGTTCTGGGTGTTTTTATTTTAAAATTTTACGAACGCTTCAAGTGCGGTTAATTGTTTGTCATGCTGTACGTGCTAATAGACGACTGCTTGAAGCCGTGGGCTGTGTCCCAAACCACACATTTACCTACTGTATATAGAAAAACATGTATTTCATGTATTACTTGTTTACCGTCAAACGGTTGAGCGCTGCCCTGTGTGTACGTGTCCTGTCGCCAAATGTCGCAAAACCTCCCACGCGACGTTAATAGTGTGATTAAGGTGTGTACATGTCTGTAATGTGACTAAAACGCCTCATGTTTTTTTTTAATCTGTGTTTACTTCGAGTATGATTTTAGTCGGATTAAGGTCATCAGAAATCGCTGTTTACATATGCTAGATCCGTAATCAGAGTATCGTCTTAATCGGGTTAATATCAGAATGTTGTTGTCCATGTAACCGTACTGATTGTTAGTATATGTGCTGGACTCTCTGTTTCAGACATGCATCTCAGTATACAGCTTCAAAGAGTGCTGAAGTCTCACTGGCAGAGCCGGCACATGGAGAAAGTCAAGCCTCTGAAAAAGATGTCGCTCAAACACAAGCTCTCGCACTACTCCTCCTCCTCATCTGCACTATCCAAGCACAAGTTTAGGCTTTCCAACTCGCCCATGGCTGCCATCAGTAAGTATAGCGTTAAGTGGGCACACATACAGTTCTCAAATACACCAAAGAGCTATGTGTAGACACCATCTGTGAAACAGGATATAACACATCATGTATAGGTAACAGCGTTACATAAAAATGTACCGTTTTTAGATCGGTAATACGTTCCACAGACAATCGTCCATTTTAGTGTGTTGAGCAAGATAGTCTAGCGTGATTGATTATTTATTTGTTTTTGTTTGTTTGTTTTTTCTTGGTTGCCGAAGCAACTCTCCCTGCAGCTGTCCATATCGTCCCTGTTATATGTTTTAAGTGAATTTTGCTATATGTTACATATTCACTTTGTCCCACCCTTTCTGTCTTTTCAGGGTTCGCCAGCAATAAGAGCCGAACAGAGAGGGCACGAAAACGGGGTGAGGCCGGCATCCGCTTGACCAAGGTTGACGCACACACCCCCTGCAGGACGGGGCGGCTTCTGGACAGGAGCCTCAACCGGAAGAGGGCCAGGGAGAACTCGCTGGACCGAACAGAGTGTGAGTCCTTCACGAGAACGCATGATGAATGTATACATTCTGTATAGGGTGGATGTAAAGTGGCTAACAGCTAATTGGTGTTTTTACCATTAGTTAAACCTGAATCCAGTAGCACTGTTAGAGTCTGTCCGGTGTACTATTTGGCATATTTATGCACATAATAAACTGTCAAGTAAAATAAACGGTACTTCCTGTCTAAAATTGAGCTCTTTCAATCTGTGATTTTGTCATTTGCTCATTTTGCTCTCCTCCTGCTACGTTACGAAATAGCCCCAAAGCTGCAGTTTGATGCAGGAAGCCCGTATCCGCCATCTCAGTCAAGCGTCCAGCCATCCACCCCCAGCACCGTGAGCAGACAGATGTGTCTACCCAGTGACAGCTCCACACCTCTGGGCCCCAGCATTCAGACTGGCTCCTGCTCTATGGTACATGCTTTTCATGACTTAAGACTTCATCTAATTTCATATTGCAGTAATTGCTGTGTAGGACAGTGTCCTGTCAAACTAATTAATCCCAGTAGGAGAAATCTTTCCACCGACTGCCACGTTGTGCCTTGGGCGGTGTGTGTAGTGCAGCAAGTAGTTTGGATTCGGAACCAGGACCATGCGCGCTATTTACAGGGTTCATACGGTCATGAAAAACCTGGAAAAGTGAAAATGAAATGAAATGAAAACTTTCATTTAGCCAATGAATGGCGTATTACCTTGCTACCTTGTAAACATGACACATCTTTCATTTCCGTGCATGACGTTATGGCTCCTGTAAGCACAGTGCGTTATATGACTGATTATCCGCACTTACTGTGCTGAAGAATGCTAGTGTGAAGCAGTAAGTCTAGCTCTTTTCCCCCCCCCTTTTTTTTACTTGGTGTTGCTTTCCTTTTGCAGCCAATGAGAAAGCGGAGAAGTGAAAACTCATTTGACATCAACAACATAGTCATCCCCATGTCCGTGGCTGCCACTACCAGAGTGGAGAAGCTTCAGTACAAGGAGATCATCACACCAAGGTACACAAACCTGTGTATCTGCTTCAGTTCACAGTACCACATCTCACAACCGCGACATGTTTCTCTAACACGGCTTTGTTTTGCTTTTAGCTGGAGGGAAGTGGACGTGTTTCCTCAACCCCTCGCCGAGGAAGACGAGAACGTAGAGGTACAGTGGCTTCCTGTCTTTGCATTCCTTCATCGCATGCTGCCCAGTCCCCCATCTCCCCGCCCCCCCCCGCCCAAATTAATTTGTGTGTGCCGTGTGTGTGTGTGTGTGTGTCTCCAGGTGGAGGACTTGTCTGACGCTGCGTTTATGCAGCTCCATCAGAAGTGTGAGGACCAGGAGCGTAGCCGCTGGAGATGGACTGCCCTCACTCCAGCCAAGAGGAGAGGCAGCAGGTATCTTCTGAATAATTCATCTGCATCCCACAAACTGAACCCATGCTGTTTTTAATTCTAGTATATTATGAATTGGTCTAGTGTATATGATCAAAAATTCATTATATAAAGGCGATACAAAGTTGAGTAGTTAATCTTCATTGTTGTTCAGTCCATGCCATGTGGTGTTTTGTGAAAGGGACTCTCGACGGATCAGCCACCCACCGAACACGTTTGTTGTGCAACTAAAGCATCTCTACTGCGATGTTATGACAAACAGCTTAACAATTGCTGTTGTATTCATTTAATAACTGGCCTGTTATAAAACTATCATCAGATTATGTGTAATAGCTTATTATTGATTCTTTATTTATTTATTTTTTTAACAGTTCTTGAATAAACAGTTTGTTTTTGAGGCAGAGCCAGACCTGCCAATTTTCACACATTTTGCATAGGAGCTCTGCATTTTAGCATCGCAGTTATCAATCAAAATACGCCTAAAGTGCCGTCTTCAGCTTTTCCTCTGATTAAAAACAGTTGAATGATTGACAGTTACGTAGATGTTTAACACTCTTATATTAACTGAAACCTCCTGGAAACCCCGCCCCCTTCTGCCATGACACTTAATCAACCTATTGACCGGTGCTCTCATCTCAACCCAGTTTTCCTGTAGAAAATGTGCATTGACGTGGCACCCTTCATTTGTGTGAAGGTAACATGGGAAATGTTTCAAGTCTATTAATATGAATACGGACGCATTTTGGACTTCTAACATTAGAAAAATATGTAGTTAGAATCGGTTAACTACACTGATTGGGATCGGACGAGAGTGGTCTACACGAACTCTGTGAACTCAACCATGACGTAACCGTAATGTTGAGACGAGCCGAAACTTCCAAAACGCATACGTGATTTTACAGCTCTTCTCGTGTCACCTGCAGGTCGTATAAGTCTCTGGACGGTCGGACAACTCCGTCTCTGAGTGGAACGAACCCGTCCACTCCACAACCGTCGTCTCCAGACACGGGACACTTCCACCTGCTGCAGGACTACGGGCCTGTTCCATCACCCCTCAGCCCTCCCAGCCCTGATACACCCTGCTCTCGTGATGCACACACACCCTCATCAAGGGACTCATACACACCTCACATGAGAGACACACACCGGGCGGTGTACAGCGAAGACACGCGTTGTTCGACACCAGACTGCACCTACGAGGAGAGAGTAAGTAAATCCCGAACACAGGCAGGGCAAATAAATGATCAGTCAGTTCCTGTGATGGAAATCACATAGAGAAAAATAGGACTGGGTGTTTTACCACCTGTTTTTTATGCACACATTTGGTGTCAGCGTTGCTATGACGGCCAGGGGCGTGTGAGTGAAGATTGACAGCTCGCGTGCAGACAGCAGTCACCTTTTTTTATTTAGAGCAAGTCCAAACTCATGTCAGTTCACTATAATGTGAATAAGTCTCAACTTGGTAGAACATACCTGCATCGTTCTCCTTCAGAAAGTTCATTGGATGCCATCTTTCATCCAGCCACTGTGTGTGTGTGTGTGTGTGTGTGTGTGTGTGTGTGTGTGTGTGTGTGTGTGTTTGTATGTGTGTATATATGTATATGTGTGTGTATCTGATTATGAAAGTGATTGGATTTAAATTTTTTTTTATTTATATAGCACTTTTAACAATGGACATCATAAAGCAGCTTTACAGAAATCCAAATATAGATTTAAATTTGATTCAACAGATTATCCACTTAATTTGTTGGATAAAAATTAATTCTTCATTCCAGTTGGTTATTTCTGTTCAGATTCAGGTATTTATACTGTAACTGTGTATACATTTTATTTATTTAATGTTTTTTTTTTTTCCTGATTCATTTACATTTCAACAGATTATTAGGTGGATAATGAGCCCAAATTGAATCAAAAACATTTCCTGTACGTGAGTAGTCTATGCTTGTTGCAGCAATCGGATATGAATCAGGAAACCGGGTACTTTGGCAGCAGGACAGATGGGACTGATGGGACAGATCTAAATTACTCCATATGTCCTTTTGATTAAATCCTGAGCATGAAATGCTAAAGTTA
This sequence comes from Stegophilus panzeri, assembly GCA_024331685.1. Taxonomy (NCBI): domain Eukaryota; kingdom Metazoa; phylum Chordata; class Actinopteri; order Siluriformes; family Trichomycteridae; genus Stegophilus; species Stegophilus panzeri. The sequence continues at coordinate 24,183,034 of JANDJT010000032.1, read as the reverse complement.
GTAGCTGTAACTTTTTTTTCTTTTTTTTTTTCTCTCTTTTCTTTTCCCTTTTTTTTTTTTTTTTTTTTGTTAATGTTTCTGTAGACAGTGCAGCCATGGGAGCGCAGGAGTTTCCCCCTCTCCGAGGACCCAGTGCTGGAGCCCAAACTGGACCCGCGACCACATCAGAGATTCAGCTGCGGGGCCGAATCAGAGAGCGAAACTTCTTCAGCCTAACAACAGTCTCCAGCACACAGCCCCGCCCACACTGCGGGGCCCATAAAACCACACCCCTTCTGGCATTAACCGAAACGAATAAAGAACTCGTATTAAAACAAAAACCAATAAATAAATATATTAAAGAACTTCTGTTGTTTGATATTCAAACATCAGCCAAATATTTTCACAGTTTTTAGTGAATATTAAGGAACGTAGAAATTTAAATCTGTCTCATGAAGCTCTTTTCTCACAGAAAAACTTAAATGTATTTAAAAAAAAAAAAAAACACAAAAAACTTAAAAAAAAAAACCAAAAAAACAAAACAAAAAAAACATTAATATTCTGATAGTCAGCTAAACTATGTTCTTGGTGTGGTATTCTAACCTGTCAGGTGAACACTTTGTAGCGCACTATGTAGCAGACATCTTGAAGGGGGCTTGACCAAAGGGTGTTTCCCTGCTGACTAGTTTGTGTATGCTTGTAATGTGGAGTGATGACCAAAACCAGACAAAATAGGTTTTTCTCATTAATCTTTACTAATAGACACATCAAATGTATCTTCCTCACTAGAGTATACATCGTCAACTAGAAGCACTTCGTAGGATGTCACTATGTACCACAATTTCCATCCCTGTTGCACTCACGACTCCGGTTTCACTCCAACATGCTCTTGTACACTGATCTGTCCCCAGTCTGAGCTCATTTATGTCTGGCAAGTCACCAATTATACGTTAAAACCATACATACTTCCTCTGTAAATGGAAGTCTTTGATACATCATGTAGAGTATTTACAGCTGGGCTTTTTAATGATATTTCAGTCCAGGATGTGAAAAGATTATTTAAGCAGAATTTCAATATCAACTGTGTGTCTTCACCTTTTTTTTTTTTTTTTATATTTGCTGAAAATCACTTGTGCAGAACGTTTCATTTCTGGTATCCATTTACTCTCAGGTTTTACAGTAGGTGAGGCGGTCTCTCTTGAAATGTATGTCTTTTGCTTAATTGTTCCTGTACACAACAAATCTGGCCTGAAGTTCACACTTCTGTCACACAAAAGCCATCACACTTCCCCAGAGTAACTACTGGCTATGCAAATCAACATTATGGTAATATCATCTCATTTCCATGTTCTTTCTTTCTTTGTTATTCAATCGCAATGCTTTTTTTTTTTTCCCCCTCCCCTGTGATCTCGTTTCTGTAGTTACGCAAGACAGGCTCCATTGTAAGTTTAAATTGTTTGAAAAGTTCAAATCATTTGCCAAAAAAAAACCAAAAAAAAAAACAAACAAAAAAAAAAAGGCTTGTAAATAGTACCATTAAAAGAAAATCAAACCCCTCCAACTGTTGCCTGTTAATGACCTGTGCACAATAGTTTCTCTCATGTGGTTTGATGGATGATGTGATCACTGGGGCCATAGCGATTTTTAAACCCTACTGCTTTTTAGAGTTTGCTCTCCAGAAACATATGGGAAGGCATCGAAATACAAAAAAAATATTTTCCTCAATACATGTTGCAATAAGAATAAATGCACAAAACAAGGAATTAATAGACTAGTGGTGGCTTGGTGGTTAAGGCTCTGGGTTACTGACCGGAAGGTCAGGGGTTAAAGCCCCAGCACTGCCAAGCTGCCACTGTTGGGCCCTTGAGCAAGGCCCTTAACCCTCTCTGCTCCAGGGGTGCTGTATCATGGCTGATCCTGCACTCTGACCCCAGCTTCCTGACATGCCGGGGTATGCGAAGAAAACAATTTCACTGTGCTGTAATGTATATGTGATGAATAAAGACTCATTATCATTATTTCAGAATCATAATTAGTGTAAAAATGCTTCAAAAATGAATTTCAAATGAATGCGATTCAATGGCCCAAAAGATGTTTGAACTTATTTGCAAGGTCTAATACCAGTTTTGGTTCTAATTTCAATAATATTGTTGGTAAAGCCCAGAGTCCGAGTGCGTCATGCAGAAGTATTGAGCCCTCCGTCTGTACTATAAATGACCATGGGTAAAACTGGAAGGGGGTTGGGACTGGATCTGCCTGGTGGTTAAAGAATGCCCCAGTTGCCCCTTGTTTAATATCAACAAACTGCACATTTGAAATAAAAAAACAAAAAAAACAAACCCAGAAACAATACCTTGACAGTATCAAGCTATTTCTAACTATGCTAGAGGTAACCAGTGCAGCACGGTGTACTTTCATCATCATACACTGACCTACATAATTATTAGCAGCCTTCATAAACCTGAGCTTAAATGTTTGTATAAAATAAACAAATACAGAATCATAAAAACATAGATGTTCTGGATTTATAAATCATCGGTCAGTGAATGAAGAAACAGTGGCTTCTCTTGAAGAGAAGTTCACAAGGGCTTCATTCATGGCAGTCCAGTGCAATGCTCAAATATTTCTTGGCAGATTTTCAGAGGTATTTGGAAATCTCACTTATGAACTTTACAGCAACCTGCATGCCAGTGACATGACTGTGAATGTTCAAACGTGGAAGGTGTTATTTACAAGCCTAACGGCATGGTTTAAAATTCAAACTTTCCCACCGAATGCTTACCCACGGTTCTTTTTCCCTTTCTTTTTTAAACAATCGCATGTATTCCAGAGTGGATGTGTGCAATCAAATAAATGCATAATCCCCATTAAATGACTTTCATACAATGTGTGCATGGAACAGATATTTTTTAAAACTTAAACAATACAATACAATACAATACAATTAGGAAATATTGACTGTGGTCTCTTTCAAATACGCTAGACAGAGACAATATCACAGATCACTAAAGTAAGGAATAAAACACTTGCTGGGGTGGTGTGATGCAACCCAACACAAAGCAGTTACCTCTACCACCCTTAAGTTTAATATTTTCTACCAAATGTCTTAAGTATCCCACAGCAATTTGACATTGATTACAATTTTAATTTACTAATGAATGACATAACCATTTATAGTTATATTTACTGTTGTGGAATGTCCATGAGACAAGTTAGTTATCACTTAAGTTATAGCAGCTATAAACTAATAATAATAATAATAAAAAAAAACACAGGTTCTCACATTACCAAGAAACTGCGAAGTGCAAACTCCTCTGTCCTGAATAATTTCCCATGATGTAAAGCATACTGACTTTTACAAAGTTCTGACACTGAAGTCTCTTTACGTATGTATCCTTATGGTTTTTATTTGTTAACAACCCATTTTTCACTCCATTTCTTATTAATCTTAGATTATGCGGATTATGAGTTGTTGCAGCAGAAATGAGCACAGGTTTAATATAAACCTATGTGTTCTGAATTACAAACAGCATTAATATCAAAGCTGCTGCTATTGAAGATTAATGACCACCTGCTGACCAATCAGATATGAGAGTGCAACACTGCTGTGGTATAACTGCATATTATCAGAGTGGTGATACTTAACAGCAATTCATTCTCCCATTGTGCCTTTATTGCAACATGTACTATATGGCCATATACACATATACTAAACGTTTGGGGACATCTGACCATCACACCCATGTGTTTTTTGAACACCCCATTCCAGATTTAGTCCACCTTTGCTGGGATAATAACCGCCATTCTTCTGGGAAGGCGTTCCACTAGATTTTTGAACATGGCTGTGGGGGTTTGTGCTCATTTAGACAATAGAGCTTTAGTGCAGTCAGGTACTGATGTCGTGTGAGAAGGCCCGGGGTGCAGTCGCTGTTCCAGTTCATCCCAAAGGTGTCCAGTGGGGTTGAGGTCTGGGGTCTGTGCAGAACACTTGAATTCGTCCACTCCAACCGTGGCAAATTACACCAACCAGCCATAATATTAAAACCACTGGCAGGTGAAGTAAATAACATTGATTATCTTGTCACAATGGCACCTGTCAAGGGGTGGGATATATTAGGCAGCAAGTAAACAATCAGTTCTTGAAGATGATGTGTTGGTAGTAGGAATAATGGGCAAGCACAAGGATCTGAGCAACTTTGACAAGAGCCAAATTGTGATGACTAGAACGGCAAAACGGCAGGTGTTGTGGGGTGTTCCTGGTATGCAGTGGTTTGTACTTAGCAAAAGTGGTCCAAGGAAGGACAACCGGTGAACCGGCGACAGGAGCATGGGCACCCAAGGCGTGAAAACAGTGCATCGCAGCTTGCTGTGTATTGGGCAGACCAGACAGAGTGCCCATGCTAACCCCTGTCTACTACCAAAAGCGCCTACAATGGGCATGAACTAGAACTAGAGTTCACCAATTTTGAGTAGTAAAAGTTAACAAGGGCATGTAAAAACAGTATTGGAATGCAGGATTGTTTAGATTTTCACCCTGGAACAATACCCAGTTAAGGAACACAGCTGAAATATGGCTGCATGGTGCTCAGGCCGTCTCTTTTTTATGTCCAGTCAATTGCATTTGAAGAACAACAATTGCCTGTCGGTGTTGGACTGCTCACCTTGAGTGTAATTTCACTTGATGATGATGAGTGACATTATATTTATTCTGTAGTTTCCATTTGGCAAAAAACCCCAGTTATAAAAGGTACAGTGGTTGCATTATGACATTTTACATCACATTAATTCACACGTTTTATTTAAAGCAACTTACAACTGAGACAGGATGCAATCCAAGCAATTGACTTCTTTTCATTGAGGAACTTTTCAATGCTGTTTCCAGTTCCAGTGGTCTCATAACCCAATAATCATGACGAATAAAACTCTCACGGTTTTAAGTCCCTGTCATTGGCGATGTGCATTAACGGTGCCCACTGTCAGATGTTTTGCAACACTTAGACATTTAGGGAAAAAAAGGTTATTCAAGGGTTCTTTGGATGATTAAGGGTACTAGCTTTGTAATTTTCTGAACGGAAACACCTTTGTTGGCGATTCAACATAGAACCTTCAAGGTTTCCTCACAGAGACCAGCCAAAGAACTGTTTAGGGTTCTAGATTTCACATCCCCCACCCCCCATGAGTGCAGTTAATTGTCATTCTTTCATTTAGACAACAGTCTGGGACTTTTAAAAGTTTATAGATTACTCCACATGACATGCTTCTGTTTACTGTTATGTCTATCCTGTTTAAAGGATTTTTCTCAGTAATTAATAATATTGTGTCTGACTTAGACCGATATCACAGCACAGCAGAAAGTAGACATTTAATAATAGGGTACCATTGAAGGCATTTTCAAAGGAACAACATTCAAAACAGACCCATCTCTCTAAGAGCAAATTTGGAGCCAAACCACACCAGCAAAATAGCATAACAGAGTCACTGGTATTTCTTTTAATTTCTCACCTGTCTGTATGTTATGAACCAATGTAGTAATAAAGTCTGCACTCTTTAGTAATTTACCTTCTCGACATCAAACAAGGCCATTTTATAAGGAACATCAGCCAAAAGAAATGTTATTCTTTATAGCCTTTATTTCCAAATTCACATGTACATTAACAAGAATCAGTTATTATTAAAACACACGAGAACAATATTGACAATCACATTTTTCAAGCTAAAATGTACAAGTGCAGAATTAGGTGAATGGTGTCGATGACAGCAGGATGGCAAACCCACCAGCTCAAGCTTACAGTGTGGAACAAGACCTTACGCTTAGAGTGGTGGCATTCCCTCTTTACAAGGTCACATCTGGATCATGGTACCCTTCCCTTGACCCACTCTTGTACATGGAACAGAACTTCTTTCACCCAAGGCAAAACTTCCATTAGCCCAAATACCACATACAGTATACAAACCCCATCCAATAACATTCAAAAACACATTGCCAATCCATATAAAACCCAAAAAAGAAGAAAAGTAAAAGACCAGAAAGTTAGCATGCATGCACTATTGTGGTGCGAGCAACAACCGCTGAACTGCTCTGCTATTTTTTTTCAGCACTCATATTCCTTGGCAAATAGATGAATCATAAATGCTAATACACATACATTATCTAACTAACGCTATCTATACGGCTCCTCCTCCATCATAAAGAAAGGGGATCATCTTCTGAATAGTATATTCCCTTCTACTACTATACGGCGCAGAAAAAAAGCACAATCCAGATTACAGAATATACAGAAAAAAGAACAGTTTTCCAAACTGGAGGTGATGCAGTGGCATGCAAGGAGCATAGATAGACATTTTGAAGCTCGATGGGTGTGCTGTGACAACGCAGTCTAGGCTACTATGGGAGAATTTTAGCAGTGTCATTGGTTGAAAGCTTGATTTTGTAGAAATCAAATCACTCTGTGCCCTAAAAAACCTGGAGTTTTTAGACTGGAGTTGTAGAAAACGGGAGTGTACACAATGTGCCTTCCATGCAATTCAACTGGGGTTTGAAGGACAATACAAGAACACTATGTTGACAGTGATTGTGTAAAATATGTTGACAGATCAGTGTTGAAATAAATGCTTTGCTGATAGTTCAATGACCAACTTTTCACGGTACAAGAGTGTGGGCATGAACAAAGCACAAAACTGGTACAAAACACGTTTGGGTTAAAGATACACCATCTGTATGTACTCCAATTTCATGAAGCATTTGAACTTAAAATCATCCCCATGACTGAATTCTCACCGACGCACACAGTTCTAAATAACCAACAGCAGCTTATTCATTAATGTAATGATGAAACATGGTTCAAAAAAACCATTCAAATTTTTTAGTCAAATCAGTTACATATTGTGTTCAAAATGTTCAATATTCATTTCTCGTTCATATCTCATTTCTTGACACTGGGCGAAGGTGAAAATTCTTATTAATGTTAGCGTTCAGGAATATAAATGTGAGTGAATTATTATCACCAAAGCTACACTGCTGCAAACAGTGAAAAAGTTAAATAGGAGAGGCATCTACAATGCAGCACTGAAAAAAAAAAAACCAAACAAACTTAAGACTGCCAGCAGGCTCAACACTTTTTTTCCATATCAAATACATCTCATATCCACAGAATAATACTGTAAGAAAAGTGCCTGACAAACAACATTTCATTTACATGAAGCTTGCCAAATCTCACGCGATTTTCGGAAACATCTCATAAATCCTGTTTAATTATTTTTGATACGACGCCCCCTGCAACCTAATGTTAGATGGAAGATCAGAGAGATATTAAAAATCTCTGACTTTTTCTCAAAAGTAAAACACATTCCTACCTCTGTAATTCCCTGTTTAAATACATTACTATTTTAATTCTTACTTCATGTATCAATTTTATGAAGACCATTTGCTCTTCGGGGAACCAATTTATGTGAGACCTTCCATATACAATTCTCAAACACCAAAGCGAGAGAAAGAGAAAAATTTACCTGGTCTTTCCATTCTTTTCAGACTGTCCAAATCGAATATTTTTCCAATTTCATGAAGCTGGGACCGATCGAATAATGCTTAAAACACGAGGTTTAGAAAATGGGACTGTTATGTCAAAGGAAAAGAATTAGATCATTAAACCTAAGAGGTACAGCTAAAGAAACACTTTTTTTTTGCAGTCATGGGCAGCTGATGCTCACGACATGGTAAGGCCTAATACAAATAATGTTGCAAAACTTCAACAGTGTCAGCGAGGGCTCCATGATATGGGATCCTCGTCAGCAATGGAATGGGGGAGATGAAGACTTTCATATGTCCGTAAATGACTGTAACAAGTGGGTTTAGGACTGAGGAGAGGACGTGGAGAGAGATCACAATCCCTGCTTGGCCAACGAGGCGCTCACCTCATCTGCGAGGGTGGAGAGCTGAGGTGGGTCAGCCATGTTGATGCTGCCAGAGGAGGAAACAGTGCTGAGCTGCTGGGGAGACTCTTCCAGAGAGATGATCTCAGCGCCATGGTCAGTCCGCGCCTTCGCCTGCTCGCGGAACAGCAGCTTATGTGTCTCAATCTGGGACGAGCAAAAATAAAAAAAATAAAAAACACCTAATTTTCACTTGGTCTCATAGACTGAGTTATGCACAGTTATGGTCTTCCTGCTGTTCTGTGTAGTGCGTGTACTGCAAACTTACTGTCTTATGTCTTTATTGTATAAAGATTCGCTGCTCTCCTTATCTTACACTTTTCACCCTATCTGCACTTTACGTACTCGTTTTTATGGCACCGCTCTTAGAAAAAGAGTTCTATGGTTTCACACTGGGGAAACTTAAAGGGGACCAGCGGTTCATGCAAAAACCCCTTTATTTGCTAGAGATGTTAACCAGACAAACATCAAGAATAACCAGACAAGAATAACAATTACAGTTTGCCCCCTTGTGGGCAAAATGTTCAGTACAAGAACAAATTATTTTTATTTCACCAATAAAGTAACTCAAAAATGTATTTGTGGTTTGGTCACAAATTCATGGACATATTGTACTAATCTCTTTACATGAATCAATTTATAGCATAAAAGTGTATCATGACTTAAAATATAAAAATGTGTCAAAATCAACATTTGTATTTTGACACGGAATAGATCATGTTGTTTTGATAGGAATCAATAAAGATACTGATATTTGTTTCTTGACAAATTCAGAGGAATAGCTATTCTACTGACCTCCTGCTATTGTTAGCCCAAAAGTAAGTCTTATGTGTTAAGTAAGAATTAAAACATGGTGTTACGATTATCACACTGAAGTTGATTATTTCCCTATAACAGCTTTATTCTTCTTAAACCACAACAGTTTGCCAATACTACAATGAATTTGTTTTTTTTATTATTATTATTAACTGAAGAACGATACATCTTTCATTTTATTCATTTATAGTTTTTGAACCACCACAAAAACAAGCGAGTACCTGTTATCAATTACGTTATAAACATGACGTCATCCCTTCACTAAGCTCTTTTTTCCCCTCTCACATGAAGTTAATAAGAAAAACAATGATGCTTGTAATTACTAGGAAACTGCAGAGCACAAAGTCCTCTGTCCTGAACTTTCCCATGTTCAGAAACTGTTACTGACACTGGAGACTCTTCCAAAAATATCTCCTCACAGAAAAAAAACGACATTTCTTATATGGCCCATCCACCATACAACTCCCTGTGTAAGTTGCTGCTATGGAAATGTTAACATATTAGAACAAGTATAAAACTTGCGGCCAGCACTACTCTCAGAGCTGCTGATGTAGAAAATTAATCAACCATGTCTGATCAGTCAGAATCAAGAATTTAAGAATGCTTTTGTATAATAATAACTCACGTATGATCACTAAAAAGAATAACAATAATGGGAACACTACCCTTGCTCTTTGTGTTCCTGTAAGGTTATGAAGCAATCTGCCTTGCTAATAAAAAAAAAAAAAAATCAACCTCAATATAAATGTACCTTATATACTATAATTAAAGTTGATTATTCAATACATATTACTCCAGCATAGTAGAAAATTTATGCTCCTCACACACCCATCACTTCTCTTTTCGAGAAGGCGCTTATGGGGCCACTCCATTAAACATTTATGTGGATGGATTTCATACACACTCCCTTCCTAGATACTTACTGGAGTCTTCAATCTTTATCTGGGGGTTGCTGAGGTGGATAGGATCTGGGGAGACACTGATGGATGATGGGGTGGTGGGGTCACTGGGGTCTGGGGAGAGAGAGCCCTCATTTTGGGGCATGCCTGCACCTCTCCCTTTCTCTCTCTACACACCCAGCCCATGGTGGCAAATGAATGGTGACATAAGCAACATATGGAACCAAAAACATAGAAAATTAAAATTAGATGGTTGTAACATAAACGGCACAGGGAATGCAAAATGAGAACAAATTCTTGGGTAGACTGAAACATAAACAGAAGAAAAAGAAACAGAAATGATAAGAAATGTTTCCAATAGAAATGGTTTGGAAGAAAAATGTGGCAGGAATTAAACATTATATGGCCAACCGCTTGTGGAGACCTGATAATCACACAGATATGTTGGCCTTTCTCTAACTGTTGCCACAAAGCTGGAAGCACACAATTGTATGGAATGTCTCTGTATGTTGTAGCTTTACAGTTCACTGGAGCTGGAAGGGCCCAAACCTGTTCCAGCATGACAGTGCACCTGTGCACATAGTGAGCTCCATGCAGACATTGTTTGCCAAAGCTGGTGTGAAAAAACTCGAGTGACCTGCACAGAGCCCTGTCCTCAACCCCACCTTTGGGATGAACTGGAATACCAACTGCACTCCAGGCCTCCTCACCTACCATCAGTGCCTGACCTCACTAATGCTCTTGTGGATGAAAGAGCACAAATCCCCACTGCCACACTCCAAAATCTAGTGGAAAGCCTTCCCAGAAGAGTTGAGGTTATTATAACAGTAAAGGAGGGACTAAATCTGGAATGGCATGTTCAAGAAGCACATATGGTCAGGTCTCCTTCAACCACACCTAAGAATATCTGCCAGAGAGGTGATAAAAAAGCTTTAAGAGATAATGGAAGGAAAGGAAGCACTAACTAATCTGTTAACTTGAATTGTCTTGGACGTTACATCAATCACTAGCCTTTCACTTGACTTTCTACATGAAACTATTGAAAGAATTTTGACTATAAAAGAAAACACATTAGATCTGAAAAAACTCATCAAATATCTCTGAGGCTGGATTCTGGTAAAAAGACGAAAAATGGCCTAAAATTGTGTTTTTCTACCTATAACGTTGACACCAACTTTTAGAAAACATAAATGTACAGTATTTCAACAATGACATGGAAATGTTATTTTTTCAGTAAGTCTTCCTACACATGTTAAAAACATTGCTAGCTAAGTGTGATTTCCTTATCCATCCATCCATTTTCTATACCGCTTATCCTACAGGGTCATGGGGAACCTGGAACCTATCCCCGGGAACATGGGGCACAAAGCGGGGTCCACCCTGCACGGTGTGCCAATCCATCGCAGGGCACAATCATATACACATACCCATTCATACACTACAGACAATTTGGACATGCCAATCAGTCTACCATGCATGTCTTTGGACTGGGGGAAGAAACTGGATTACCCGGAGAAAACCCCCGCAGCACGGGGAGAACATGCAAACTCTGCACACACAGGGCCATAGCAGGAATCGAAATCCCAGCCCTGGAGGTGTGAGGTGAACGTGCTAACCACTAAGCCACCATGCGCCCATGATTTCCTTATGGAGTTGTTAATAAGTTCAGTTTGTAATTAGATAACATTGATCAAATTGTCCATGATGCTCCTGCATGACAGTGGAGTTGTAATGGAATCTTTAGATGTCAGGTGAACATTTTAGACTATGGGGCAATATGGCATTACACACACATACACATTAATATAACAACTCTTTCAGACATAAGGAGGGAATGCTGATGGAAGCACAAACCAGTGTAAAATCAACCATCTACATGAATGGTTTCTAATGAAACCCTTTCTTTTTTGCTTACCCTCTTCTGACCGCCTCCAGCCACATGGCCAATGTTGTCTAGAGAGCCGATCTTTGACTGCGCCTTGAATTCCAATTTCTCAGATCTGATCTCAATGTTTCCACCTCCTACAATAAAAAAAAATAATACATGATGCACTGTACAGAAATATTACTGTTTGTCAATTATTATAGTAATATTAATCTCAGCCATTTGATATAGCAATATACAATCAAGCACTCAATTGCAGTGTACCACTGTTATGAAGCGTGAACACAAAGTACACGACAAAGCATCTACCTGGCTTGTAGCGGATATTGTCTTTTGAACCGCATTTTGCCTGCACATTGCTCAAGTCTATCTTTTTGTGAACAATCTGGACCTATAAAACAAGAGAATATAAACAGTGGAGTTTTAAGGGAGTGGACAACAGATGGCGTGGTTAGCCCATACATTATGCAGTACACACTCAAAGACACACAAAATGGCTCTGAGGACTTCTTAGATTAGATCTAACTTTCACAAAGCCAAATAACACTTAACTTGAATTTACAGATCTATAGATACACATCACCATAATACCATTCCAATATATTTATCTATAGCCTCTAAAAATGCCTTCAAATGTCGACAGCATTGAGATGATATTTATGTGAGGATCATATATATATATATATATATATATACAAATAAAATGGTTTGCAGTAATGCACAGTAGAATATATATACCGAATGTAAATAAATGCCACATACTCATTTTCACTACACACAGTTGCATGGAGCCACAACAGCAGCACAACATAACTGTGTGTGATCCCAAATTCCTAAAATAGACCTGATGACCTCACTGCCATGACAGCCCACAAAGGTCAGGGGATTTTCTGGATAAAAAGACTGCACTTGTCCTCATGATGAGGTCATCTTCCTTCTGTGGTAAACTGCTGGCTACAAAGAGGCTCTCGACCCAGCTGTCCAGAGCAACACAAACCAGTCACTGTGTGGAATTGAAGGACGGGGTCATTTAGCGTTCTTCAGCACCAGAAGAGAACTGCTGCACCTCAAAATTATCTCCAGCTTGGGCTTAATGGAATGATTCATATGATTCATATGGGAGTGCTGACATGAACTCTGATACAATGATTAAAGACTTAAATAACAGCACACCCTGAAGTGTTTTATTCCTCTAATACCACAGCAATTTGCAAACAATTCCAATTTTTATTCATTAAAGAATGACTAGAATGTGTTCATGTTCTTTCAAAAAAACACAGCTTGTCATGTTAGACTGAAAAGTTTATTACTATAGAATACGGTATAATGTTTTTTAAATGAGCACATTTACATAAACCTTGAGAGCTGAAACTACCGTCAGAGCCGTTGTTATTGAAAATTAATCAACCTAATGACCAATCAGAATCAAGCATTCTACAGCAGAGTAAATCATTTTCCTGCTAGTACAAATACCCTATAAAATATCCATCCATCCATCCATTTTTCATACTGCTTATCCTACACAGGGTCGCTTGGAGACTATCCCGGGGCACAATGTGAGAGACACCCTGGAAGGGGTGCCAACCCATCACAGCGCACAATCACACACACTATGGACAATTTGGAAATTCCAATCAGCCTACAATGCATGTCCCCCAGGAAACACGGGTAGAACATGCAAACATGGCAGAGGCGGGCTTTGAACCCCTGACCCCTGAAAAAGAATATATAATTACAATTGTTTAAGCCATGGCCTTAGCTGAGAAAACCCATTTCACTCCTTCGCTCCACCCAATCCACCTGCTCAGAAAGAAAAAAATAGAAACAGTAAGAGTCCAGCAAAGGGACAGAGCTTTGTGTTCATAGGTGAAAATCAGGGGTACAGGCTCAAGGAGTACAAATAAGGAGTAAAAATATCGTTCCAATGTTATTTAACCTCACAAAATTTAATTGTTAGAAACCTAATCTTCACTAACGCACATTTTGACTAACCTTGACTACTGCACCTTTAAAAGGAAAGGGACTCGAGACAACAAATTAAGATCAAGAATTCGAATGTTTTCCAGACCCTGTGCTTCACAGCATATACACCTACAGGACACTCCATGCATATGCATGGTGAAAGAAACACTATAGGCAACTGTAACATTAATGAACCTGTCCAGCAAGTACAAGTGTAACAGCACAATGTCACAGTGCCAACAGGACAGAGGGAGTTTGGAATTTCAGGTAGTACGTGATCAAGTCAACAGGCTAGCTCAGAGATCAACAAACTATTAACATTCACTGGTGCCAGAAGGTCTCGTGAGCAAATTTAAATGAAAAGGATTAATGCCAACTGCAGTCAGACAGAGCTAGTAGTGATGGTTGAACCCACATAGAGAAGATATTGGAAGGCTGGAGATACTCCACTCCTCCCTTGTTTACTCACTTTGCCACCTCCGGGTGTGTATTTCATATTGTCTTTGGAGCCACACCTAGCCTGCACATTACTCAAGTCCAACTTCTGATCTAGAATCTGAACCTGAAAGAATAAATAGGTTTGGGGAAGACAAGAAAATTCGCCATGAGAACTGTCTGTGGAGAGCAGAGAAAAAGCCATGAGTGAAGAAAAAACAGTCAACTACAACCCATCATCATGACACACACAAAGCTTAACTTTCAAAGCCAACAGGTGCAATTTAGTTAGTGAGAGATTTGATGTCTTTATGATAGACAAATCTCTAACTAGCTATGTCAGTGAAAAGATATGAAATATAGGAAAATCTAGATTCATCCCATAGTTACTCACGTTTCCACCTCTGGGTACATGGCAGATATTGTCTTTGGAGCCGAACTTAGACTGAACATTGCTAAAGTCCCACTTGTGGGGCTTTGGCGGAGTTATCTTTTCTAGGCTGACAAAAAAGCAGCAAGGGCTGTACGTGAGGATCAAAGAAAGGAAAGAGCGCAGTGGAAAGGATACCACAGGTACAGACCTCTCAGGAGAAGGAGGTTTAGTGTTCCCTAATTCTGGTCCAGCAGTCCCTTGGCACTGCATAATGTAATGCTTTCATTGTCCTGTATTATTCATTTTGTCATCATGAAGCACTTAATTACCTAATTATGCAGCGTGTAGGTTTTCCAGGACCAGGATTGGGATACAGTGATGTATACCAACAGGAATGGGTCAGTTAGTGTTGGTAGGATGAACCTGAGTCTCACTATTGTTTAGTTGATTAGTTGATTAATAAGATTAAATTTAAGGAGATCTGGTTTGGAAGAGAAATTTGTTTCCATAAAAATACAAATTGTATGATGACATTTGAGGAGCAAGATAAGGAGGTAAGGTTAAGTAGAGATTTTTATGGCCATAACTGGAGGAAAAACTACAACTCAAGGTTCATTCCATTGTTACTCACTTTGCCCCCTCCAGGTACATGCTTCACATTGTCTTTGGAGCCGCACTTAGACTGAACATTAGTAAAGTCCAGCTTCTGATTAAGAATTTGGACCTGTGTAAGGTAAATGTGGGGGAAAATTCATTAGTACTAAAGGACCATCGTTGCCTTAGCTTGCCTTACTAGTTGTAATCTGACACAGGATTACAACTGCACATGAGTGCATTAAAAGTATAAAGTTGGTTCAACTGACCCTACATTGTGTAAAATGGTGTAACTGTTATTAAATTAGCCTGAAATTGTGGCTCTTTCACTTTTTGATATCTTCAAAATACTTGCACTTAAATGAAATGTAGAAAGTCATAACATACGGTCTTCTGGTGCACATACCTTGCCTCCTCCAGGAATGTGCTTAATGTTGTCTTTAGAACCACATCGAGCTTGGACACTGCTGAAGTCCACCTTCTTATCAAGAATCTGGACCTGTATACAAGAGGCAGTACAAGGGCAAAAACTTAAAGGTCACTTAATAACAAACAAAAAGTTTCCTCCATGCTGTGAGAAATTTCCAGAATCTATTAGAATAAAAAGTAATATAGGCCACACGCCTATCCAATATTGGAATGGAAGTGTAGTGGGAGATTTTGGTGATGATAACTGGAGGAAGAACCAAAACTCAAGGTTCATCCCATAGTTACTCACTTTGCCACCTCCGGGTACATGATTGATATTGCCTTTGGAGCCACACTTAGACTGAACATTACTAAAGTCCAGCTTCTGATCAAGAATTTGGACCTGTAAAAAGGTAGAGTATTGGTAAAAGAGTGAAAAAATGCAAGGCAAATGGGATTTGTTGACTAACTGAGGAGTTTGGGAATAACTATATTAAGTGGAGGGTGTGTTGAGATGCAGAACATGTGTGTTGTTCTACTTAGGTTTTATATTTAAAAAATTTTAAATCATTGAAATGACATGAAACCATAATTATCATTGTTAAATATCAGGGATGTAAATCTGGGGAACGCCAAATGGTGACTGTGTGAATGTGAATGTGAAGCATAATGGTGTAGTACTTTCTACCCATGCTATTAGTAGGACCTGAACATCCTGACTGAACTTAAATTATAGAAGAAATGAGAGTAATAGTAGGAATTACCCGGCCTCCTCCAGGCTGGTGTTTCATGTTTTCGGTGGAGCCAACTTTGGGGCGCACGTTTTTCAGGTCAGGCAGGGGTGCAGCAGCCAGCGGGGCTGGAGAACGGTTCTTTAGGGAGCCAGGAGATTTTGGGGTTGAGCGGATCACTGCCACCTTCTTCGTCTCCTTTCCAACTGGGGTTTTACCACCTAGAGACTTGCTCGCAGGTGACTTAGGGGTGCCAGGACTACTTTGGCCACTTGCCTCAGGGGTCTTAGGAGAATCTAAGAGGAGAGCACAATATAAACTGTAGATTTCAGATCGCCATTAAGGAGCTTCTCTAATACTCCTAATAATGTTGTTTTTATTTCAAATATATTTCAAACTTCTTACATTTAATCATGGTAAGTAACACTAATAGTCTTATTACTGTTCTGAGCTCCCTGCTCATCTTCATGATGCACCAAATGCTGGGGATCAATACAGATTATTCTTATGACATAAAATTCTATTTAGACAATCTTACCTCTTCAACATTTAATGAATCACTGTATCATAAAAATACTCAGTACTGATCCCCAGCATTTGGTGCACTCTGAAGACAAATGTTCTGAAGACGAAAGCAAACAAATACAATCTTCTCTTAAATGAGATGTATACTCCCAGAGCTTTACCTTTTCCATTTTTCACCGGTTTCTTTGGATCCACTTTCACTGTATTAAAATAACATGAAGAAACAAAAAGAAACAGCAGTGTGAGGCAGTGCTGCTTACTTGAGAGCAACATGGGTTCAAATGTTCATTGTTGATTTTAATTTATGGACATGCATTACCAGTTGAGATCTTGACTATGCATGATGTCACATTTTAAATGGTATTAGCATCCATGGACAAAGGTTGTTAAGAGTGCATTAAATCTGCACACATCTATTGCATTCCCTATCACTTTTAATGACCTCATTATCAGATTTGAGAATCAATCAATCAGTCAATTGATGTTTAAATTAAATATTATATTATAGATTTAGTTTTTAGTTTTGAACCACTCTAGTGTAGCTTTGGCAGTATGGTTAGGGGCATTGTCCTTTGGAAATTTGGCGTCCGTCTCATTCTCAAGTCTCTTCTAGACTCTAAAAGATTTTCTTCTAGGGTTGCCCTGTGTTTTCCGCCAAACCTAGCCATTTTTGTTCCACATGTTGACATTTGGGAAGCTCCAAATGAGATTTCATATGTTTTTGTTTTTTCCAAAAATCTTTTTCAAGAATTTGTTTTCAATTTTCCATAATGCCCTGCTTTGGGAAGTTTCCAGATTGCCCTGTGAATAGGATCTCCCATCTGAGCTGTGGATCTCTCCAGCTCCTTCAGAGTTAACCTTGGCTCTTGGTTGCTTCTTTGACTAATGCTCTCCTTACCTGGCACTGACATTGGGTGGACAGCCTCCTCTAGACATTCTCTAGAGTCATGGATATTCTCATGGATAGCCACATTCTCACCATTTTTAAAATGATAGATTTAATGGTCAAAGTCTAAGATATTTTTTATAGCCAAACCCTGATTGATAATTTTCCAGAACTTTCTCCCAGACTTTTTTTAATAGCTTGTTGGTCTTCATGATAATTTATGATGATGATTGTTGAGGAATGTTCTCTAACAAACTCTGGGGCCTTCTAGGAACAGGTGTATTTATATTGAGAAACATGACACTTTAATTGCACAGAGGTGGACTACATTCAACTAATTATGTGATGTCTAATGGCAACTGGCTGCACCAGATTTCATTTAGAGATTTAATAGCAACAGCAACTTTTTTATCTAACATTTTTATCTACAAATAATTCCCTACTAATTTCCAAGTCTGAGAAGATGAACAGTAAATGTCAAAGTAGAACCTCCAAGCTGAAAAACTTATTAAAAAATAAAAAAAAATTCTGAAATTACATAAACACACTGTCCGTCTCTATAGGTCAGTGAGTCACTCACCTGTCTGGGGAGGGGTCATCGCTGGGATCTTTGTTCCAGCAGCGTAAGGCCTGCTTCCTGGAGCCTGACATCCAAAAGAAAGTGCAGTAGATTAGCACTGCTGAGGAAGGTGTTTCATTTTCACCCTTGCTTCGTGAAGATAATTTTACCTTGAATCTGTACATGTGGACCTTCTAAGAACAGCTCTGTAACCATAAATACTGTGCTCATCCATTTATATTCATGCACATAATTATAAATGGTATCCCTTGTCAGTAAATAATCAGTTATATTAGGACAAAATCACTTTTAAAATGTAGCTCACACCTTACATGCACAAATATGTCAGTAAATGATTTAATTGTGGAGGAGGGGCAGTCTACTGTTAGTAAAAATGGAAGAAAAGCATTTCCACATTGGCGTAGAAGTGTAGATTAAGCCATTTTCAGCAGAAGCAAGGGAGAGGTTTGCTCAGCGACTATACTTACCCATGGCCCAATCCCTGTTGGTAAAGCACTTGTAGGTGCTGAGGGAGAGCTAGAGGAAGCTGAGGATTTTTTCACAATGTTGGAGGGTGTTTTTATGGAGGATACTATAGCTTTGGCAGGAAGTGCTTTGAGTGTCTTTGTGTCATAAGATGAAAATAACTGAATTAAAAGAAGATAGCGAACAAAAAAAGAGGAAAGATGAAGAGTGGAGGGATTCTATAAGCAAACAATGTAAGAAAACAAAATGATTTCTCACCCGTTTCTCAGTGTCATTGTCAGTCTTGGCTTGAGCTGCCAGAGAGAAAGATTTGGGTCAAAACAATTTGTTAAAACTTTTTTCCTCAGATTGGCCCTATTATACCAGAATAGACACATGTACCACAGGGAACTGCCATGCTTTCAGAGTTCTTGGAGAAATTGATTTTCATGTATTTGATATACTGTGTAGAAAAGTGCATGTGGGAAAGGATGTTAGCAGTTCTGTCCTTTTAATAACACTGATGTAGCGATGAAGACAAACAAATTCATGCAGCTGTGACATGCTAAATGGGAGTTGTGGAAATGTGGCTAGCAAACGCGGCCTTCATCAATCAGCACAAAAACAGGCCATATTACTGTCAACCAACATCAAAGCACGGCAGGGTGACAGCAGTTATATGAAAGTAAAGCTTAAAAAAAAATAAACATTTGTGGGACAGGCGATTTCCATTTCTCAATGCTGCGATTATTTGCTGGACATTCTTTATAGCAAAGGACAATGCGGCACAGCTTAAAATAGCTCTGAAAAGCAAAGGTAGAAGGAAATAAAACAAGATAGACTGGGTTGGGATTTGGGTTAATAAGACATCACAGACCTTTGAACTGAGATACGGGTACACGAGATTTTCTAGTTGGTGAGCCATAGGAAGTGACTGGAGAACTGGTTGAGTCCTCCAAAGGAGGAATGACTTCTTTTCCTTCAGTTGCTAGGCTTCCAGGGTAATGTGCCTGGTCATCATCTAAATCACTATGATTACCTTTGTGCGGTACCAAGTAAGAGTCTTTCACTGACACTGAATTCAGACTCTGTGCGTGTCCTTGTGGTAGTAGCGTAGCAATGACAAAGTCCTGCTTCAGTGTAGTACTTCCTTGGTTATATTCACTGCTTGGATCCACTGATAAATTGCCATTGGGACAATATAAGTTGCCCACACTGGGTATATCTTTATCTCCAAATTGCAACATTTCCTGTTGATCTGTCACAGTTTGTTGCCCATCGTCTTGACGTCTCTCAGTAGAGTCAGTGAAGGGTCCTTGCTGGAGAAATTCTTCTGAAACAGAGCCACCATCACGTTCTCTGAGTTTGTCCCCAACAGCTGTGAGATCCTCCAGGGCTTCACTGCGGATTAAGAAGGAGACAGGAAGGTCGTTCTCCAGGGACAGGCTTCTGGTGCGATCAGGACTGACCGGTTGGTGGTGCAGATGCTTAGATGGGCCACTCCAGCTGGTCATCAGAAAGTGTTCTCCTCCTCCTTCTTCTTCTTCTTCTTCTTCTTCTTCTTCTTCTTCTTCTGGTATGCTCTGGTCTATAAAGACTCGACCCAGCTCTTGCCAATCTTCATCATAACCCCTTGAAGGGAAGTCAGCTGCTACATCTGGAAATATTGTCGCACTTGCTTTCAAAGTCCATGGCATAGAATCTTTTGGATTTCATGAACTAATGGAACCGTTTTACTGCTCAGGAATCATAAAAACAAGGACACAACTAATCATATTTGATTAGTAATGTCCAACCAATCAATGCCACTTTTCCACAAGAAGAGAGGGCTGATTTAATATGAACAGAACTCAGACAGACAAAGATAAAAAAAAAAAAAACAACAACAACAACAATAAAATGGTAAAATAATTATTTTGCTAGCCCTCTTAACCATATGAATTATGAACACAGATAAGTGTTGAAAGGTGCATATAAAGGGCATTCTGTGACCAGTTTGGTTTTTGTGCTATATGTTAAAGACAACTAGTCTATATATTATACAGTACAAACAAAAAGCCACAAAAAATAATGTGGCATGGGGTGATGTACATTCATGGGAAAAAGAACGTACACCCTCCTTTAATTCTATGTTTTTAGTTATCAGGGCCTACATAACAATTGTGTGGTTCTCATCAACTTCTCTAAGCAAACAAATAACCTCAGGTGACAACAATAACAACAACAACAACAACAACAACAAAGAGCACAACAGATTTCAACATAGTAGTATTTTTTTCCCCAAAGAGTAAACCAACATTTATAATCCAGGTTGGGAAAAATAAGTACACCCTATAATTAAGTAATATATACAACTAACTTTAGCAACACTATAGGTATTGGTATCAAAAATGATCATGTCAGAATCCAGACCCCATTGAGATACTGTGGCAGGATCTCAAGAGAGCTGTGCACAAACAAATGCCCTCAAACATCAATGAACTGAAGCAATGTTATAAAGAAGAAAATGATGTGAGAGACTGATCTCCTACAGAAAACTTTTACTTCACATTATTGTTGCTAGGTCACTGGATTATAGGGTGTACATATTTCTTCCCACCTGGTTTCTGAATGTTGGTTAGCTTTTTGGGAAAATATGACTACATATTGAAATCTGAGGTTATTTGTTTGTTTATAGAAATTGGCGAGAACGACACAACCAAAACCAAAAATAGAGCTGAAGGGTATACATTCTTTTTCCCTTGACTGCACAAGCACTATTAAATAGTGAATAGATAGGGATGTGCCTATCCAGAACTGAGTATCAGCATTTGGCCAATATTGGCCTGAACGTCTGGATCAGTATTTAAGAAGATTTGCCATACTTTCTCATAGTTTCAGTAGTTCAGACCACAATACAGATGGTGCATGTGAACATATAACAATAGTTCAGCACCATCATTTGAATAGCTTTGCAATAGGAGCTTATGGTATCGCAGAATATTCTGAGATCTTAAATGGGGATAAGTGCATCCCTACTACTAGATTCTGAAAAATGAATGTGATTTAATAAAAGAGACAAAACATTAACAGTACCTGTTGGAGATGTACCTGTGGGTCCTCCTGCTTGTTCATAAATGGGATGTATCCATAAGGGGAAAAAAAAACATTCAGGTTTTAGAGAACTGTAATTTAAAACCATTTTCACATGAATCCACAGCAGCAACAAAAGGAAAGCTGGGAAGGTAGATTGCCATTGTTTGAATGCTGACAGACAATGCATTTAAAAGCTTACCTAGAATTATCTAATTACTGACAATACACCAATATAAAAAAACAAATGCTTTGTTGTTGGAAGTGTAAAGCAAAATGTTTACTGTATTGGGGTGAAGCATAAGAGAAAGTAGTTCAGTGAAGCAGGAAAGAAAGTTGTTCTAACAAGCTGTCATGACACGCCAAGCAGCTGTTGCTGAGAGTGCCTTTGGCACTTTGCTCAACATCACACCCATGTCACTGCAGCCATTAGAGCAAGGCTTGCAGTGGTAAATGAATGAGAAAATCCACTACATTATCTCCTGACTGAAAGAGTGTAAAAGGTTGATACCATGATAGTCATGATATTAAAACACACCGGGTTAGCTCTTCAGTAGGGAAATGCTCTGGTTTGCGAGGAACATTCACTTACAAAGGGAAAAGAAATGCTTAAAAAGTAAGCAGATAGCTGCTGTAAACACAACACAAAGGCAACAAATTGTGGAGGTTAGTAATTGGTCCAAGGCGAAACCATAGCATTCCAGCAAAAAAGCAAAACACATCGATCATGAAAGGCAGCAATCAGTGGTTGGTGGCGCCTACCACTCTGCCCATTTGAATCAGCAGGAGCAGATACTGGCTGAGCTTCTCCATGTGCTTCTGCAGAATCCACCAACCCCTCTATTAGACAACAATAGAGACCCTTTAATTAGTCAGGACCAACTATAGCTGCAGGTTAACTCTTTTGGGGCAAAACTAAAATAAGTCAAGAGACTTGCTTATATATGCTTTTTGATTTCTATCTTCAGGGTGAATCTTATAAGACATATAAAAAGTATTAGGAGTAAAGTTAAAATGCAGGACACAATTAGGTTGAGTTGTCTGTGAAGGTTGTCTATATATATATATAAATTTACAATTATGTCAAAAAAATCAATTCTATGAAATAAGCTGTAAAACTTATGTCTGTTATTTCAGCATAGTTTTTAAGATGATGATTATGTGAGCGCTTCCAAGCACTGAAGAGCAAATTTAAGAATTAAAAACAAAGTAAGATGTTGTTTGTTTGTTTATTTACCACATTGCTCCTCCTTATTTAGGGAGGTGGTCTCATCCTGAGGAAACTCATGTGCTAAAGCTGACTCTTCATCGACCTGTTCCTCTGTAAAGCACCAAAATACAAGAAGACTTTAAAGGCTTTAAATATTCCATAGATGATTTTGAGGCTATAGGCTCTGACACTTCAATTTGAGTGACTATATAGAAACATGAGATTTGAGGCTGTTTGTTTAAAGAGAGCTTAGACAAAATTCATAGGGGATTATTTAGAAGTTG
The DNA here is from genome assembly GCA_024331685.1 of Stegophilus panzeri. Classification (NCBI taxonomy): domain Eukaryota; kingdom Metazoa; phylum Chordata; class Actinopteri; order Siluriformes; family Trichomycteridae; genus Stegophilus; species Stegophilus panzeri. The sequence goes on along the minus strand of JANDJT010000032.1, from coordinate 24,160,022 downwards.
TGCAGGATTACATAAGAATGAAGTCATAAGTAAACCACTGACTGCTCAAAATGCCCCTCACCCCAAACTTTACCATTCATAGCTTCATAAAAATGTCATCTCAGAGAGTTTTTCTTGCCACTGTCACCTCTGGCTTGCTCATTATGAATCAAAACCTACGTATGGATTTCTGTAATGCTGCTTTGAGATATTGTCTATTTATAAAGCCACTATATACTCATTCACTTCCAGTAACCACTTTATCCTGATCAGGGTCACTGAAACCTATCATGGGAACACTGGGCAAAAGGTGGGAAAACCAGAGAACTCAGAATAAACCCACACAGAAATGGGAAGAACCTGGATGGAAACTCCATACAAATAGTCACCTGAGCTCAAGGTTGAACCTGGGACCCTGGAGCTGTGAAGGAGCAGCACTACTTGCTGCACCACCTTGCCACTCTAGCACTATGCAGGTAAAATTACATTTCGTTGAAATGATGATGGCTTTTGGGAACTCTGACATATTTGAAACTGTGTACTCGTTTCAATACAGTTGCCAAGACTATACAGAATCTGATGTTAAGCTAAGTAAAGATAGTACATTACAAATATTGCTTTGAGTCTGGTGAGCCTATTCCACATATTGTGATTACAATCAATGAAAAATGACACCTTCAACATTTACAGTAAGACATTAGTCATAGTCAGTTTCATTACATAATATCAATTATTCAAATCAATTATAAAATTACTTTTCTGTAAATGTATGTTCATTTCAGTAGTCATTGTATATTTTAAATGGCAATCTACAACCTACAGCATAATGTATGCTTTTTGTTAAAGTACATTATGTAAATTGGTTCAAGCATGGTTGACGCTAAGTGGGAAGCGGCCCCTGCTTATAATCCAACAGTTTTCATGTCTGAATGTGTTAATTCAACCCGATTTATAACCACAGATATCTGATCGTAACCACTCATTTCTTTGTTCTAAATCACTTCGAATTTAGTACATTATTGTGTGTATCTATGGAAACATGTAGGACCAAGATTCTTTGCTGGAGACCAAGCTTGGAGTTGAAATAAATGCAGAACAAATTCACATGCAAATTCATGTAAGCCAAAGTCTTGTCTCAAAAGGCTTATTCATGAAGCTAACTCACAGTGCTCATACTACCACAAAAACAACAAATTTTAAACTTTTAATCAAGTGTTATACTGATCAAGAAAATAAACCCTTTTGCCACAAAAATAACTAATCATTAGCTTAGGATTTATCAGTTAAGATAAAAAAAAAGAAGAAGACAATTTATCCTAGTTAAAAACCATAATCCACCACAAGAAAGCTATCTAGATTGTTTACAACACTAAAAAAAAGTTCAGAGGAAAACAACAGAGGAAAGTAACAGAAATCTCAGGGCTACAAGCAAATTGCAGTGTTCAGCATGACACACATGCCCTCCTTATCAGCGGGAGCCATCTTAGTTTCACTCTTAAGCTTCATTATTGGGAAGAATAAAGCAATGCTAGAACTTGAGATGTAACTAACAATGAAAAAAAACATGTTGACCACTTTGTGTTTCACATAAACAACATCTGAAACCAAACTTTCAAAATGTGGCGGGATTAAGGTGGGAACACATGTCAACTAATTATCATGTCAAGTAAATTCTCAGTTAAAATTAGAAGGCTTAAAACAGACAAGTAAACAAATAAGATGCAGAAACTGAACAAACAGTGAGGCCGTTAAGTAATTCTAACTGCATGCCAAACCTAACTATTTTAGCCTTTCATAACTTTCATAATGCAGGGTTCATTCCATGCTACGTCTCCTCACCAGAGGGGGCGCTCTCTACTTTAGAGACCTCAGTCTCTGATATTAGCGTATCTTCTGTCAGTTTGACTGAAACTTCCTGGGACACCTCTGTAAGAAAAGACTTCACGGTTACTTTCACACATCAGGGAGGGACGTATGAAGTGCTCAAATACTGACAGTTTTTTCAAGGGTTTCTCCTAAATAAGTTATCAATCTTACCTCAATAATATAGTGACAGACTGTTCTAAGTATACAAGTAGGCTGCATCATGTCTACCACATGGCTCCTTCTTAGAAATCAACCACACTCTAATTCTACACTCTAACACATACTCACTTTCTTTTGTGAAGCTGACACATGTACCTTCAGCGCAGACTCTGTTTTTCCACCATGTGTACATCATGTGGTGGAAGGTAAGAGGGGAAAAACTGAGGAAAGCTAGACTATGCACTACCATGTGCAGGGGTCATGAAGGGGGTGAAGAGAGAACATTATGGCAGCGCATACAGCATTTGAATGTGTGTAACACAAGGGAGGCTATTGTTCATAGGGTTGGCACACTTGCAAAAGGCTGTCAGTCAGTACCATGACTGCATCACTCTATTTGTCTTTCCACATGTTATTTTATGCTGGCAGTGTCAACAGTCAACAGTTATGTTTTGAAACGATCAGGGCTATTTTAAATAGCTCAGCTGGCTATAGCCTTCACTGATCATGTTACAACATTTGCTAGTAATTCTGTGGCCATTTTGGATCTTAGCAGTGAATAAATGATTAGAAGCTAGCAGCAGTAGAGTTTAAGTTACACCACGTTTACACAGTTTACACTCAAGTCTTAATCCATTACAGCTGATAACTTCAGTTACAAGAGATACAAGATGCTTAAATTTAAATTTAAAACTTGAACGATGCTCATACTCAGCTTCCTTTTAACGCGCTTTTGGTAAATAGTCTGCACTTATATAGCTTTTTTTTTTTTAACCTTAGCAGTTCTACAAAGTGCTTTACAGTGTTTCTCATTCACCCATTCACACACACACACACACACACACACACTCACACGCCAATGGCTACAGAGCTGCCATGCAAGGTGCTAGCTTGCCATTGGGAGTAACTTGGGGTTCAGAGCCCAAGGACACTTCGGCATGTGGAGACATGTGGGCTGGGAATCAAACCATCACCTACCACCTGAGCCACAGCCGCTCCACAGCACTGCTTGACTTTATGGTACACTGTTATAGAAGAGAAAGTGAATTATACTATAATTGTACTATCCGTTGTCACCCAGATGAGGATGGGTTCTCTTTTTAGTCTCGTTTCCCTTAAGGTTTCTTCCTCTTGTTGCCTTCGGGAATTTTACCTTACCATCACTGAATCTGGCTTGCTCATTCGGGATAAATTTCAGTTTGAATTTTATATCCAGACTTTCTGTAAAGCTGCTTTGGATTGAAGTTGTTACGGGAAAATACCCACTACACAAGGTTCATGTTCATATCGCTTAGTGATTGAATAAACAACCAATATGAAACAGAAATAGTAGAGCCAATCTTGCTGGAATGTTTAAAAGTCTGATAGCCTCGTTCACATTTTTGCATGTTTTAACTGGACTGAGAACCAGCCATGCTACTGTCTGTTTAAAAAAAAAGTTAAATGATCTACTTCCAAAAAGCCACTATACTACACACACACACACACACACACACACACACACACACACAGAAACATCTGTTTATAGCAGGGCTGAATCAGTACCACATACTACACTAGTACAGAGTTCTAAGAGGAGGCTGACCCACATGCCAGGATTACAGAACAGAGGATCCAGCTGCAAAGCCTGGATTGAGGGCCCTGTTAAGCATGGCCTTGTTGCCTTTGTGTAAAGAGATTAATACAAAAGACTACATCAGAAAGCCACTGCCACACCAGCTGCACCACAAAGAAAATATAAGAATTAATAGATAACCCTGTGAAAGGTCTGGACATTATGATTCCGAATATAGAAAACCAAAAGAAAATCAAAGCAATATAGACTTTATAATCAGAACTGTATTCTGATGCCACTTCAAATGTATTCACATGCATTTTGGCAGGTTTATAATGGAAAATTTCATGTAGCAATAGGATTTAGCATTTATGCTGATTAGGAATAATATAGCATACCTGCCAAGTTCATTAATGAAGCCTAATTGTTTTATTCAACACTTGTCATCTCTGAGTAGCATATCACCTTATTTTTCCACACATTACCCAAGATAGGATTTCAACGCTCATGACAATGGCACTATTATCCCATGCAGGCACAATGAACTCTGTTTAGGAATAGACTTGAATGTCAGATTTGATTCATCTGCTATTTTAGCAGCTTGCGCATGGCAATGTCCCCTTCAGAGACGATTACATTTGTCCTTTCCCTTTATTTAGCGTGCAGTGCAAACAGCACAGACGTACAGTAAGGTCCAAAATGTCATGACGATGAAGATTTCTCAAACATCTATATTATGGATTTGGTTTTAGATATTGTTTCGTTGAATTATAAATATTAACTGAATATATTTAAAATTTTAATAAGGCGTATGGACTTTATCCATTCTCTTGTTAGGATCCTAACACAAGGAACAGTCAGCAGCCCTTCAATGAGTTATACAAAATAAACTGCATAGTTTTGGTCAGCTTGGAAAAACTTCCCAGTAGCCACCTCACCTTTCATTGGACTGATGCCATTCTCCAACTGCTCCCCATGGTGACGGTCATTGATGGTCATGCCAGCGAAGGAGTTCGCCATGGCATCAGCCGAGTTGCAGTGGTTAGAGTGGCTGTTGAATGAATCGTGCTGCTGGTCCATGGCAAATAAGGATCAGTCTGAAAGAGTAGAGAGGAAATGGTGAAGGGAGGCAACATAGAGATCCAGGAATAAAAAGAGAGGGGTGGGGGGTAGAGAGAGAGAAAAGAGGAAGAATTTATTAGCATTTGGCTTGGTGTAGACATACTTCCCAAGCACAACAGTCAAATTCCAGATAGATATAACCTGAGGACAGGCAGAAAATCCATAGAAGTCCAAGTTTCTGTACAATGATGAGCCATGAGCCCTGTAGCTCTCAAAGTGTTGGGCTTGTATCAATAGAAATCATTCACAATGATTGCCATCATCTGCTGGAATCATGGGCTCAATGTAAACAGACCCAGGACCTGTTCAAGCTATTTATATGTGCCAACATGTAGGTCCAGCATAGGGTTTCAGACACACTCACAAAAATAGTGCAGTCAAGCAGACGTCAGTGGCCTCTCTTACACCAAGAGCCAACACTTCCTCTTAACTGCGACTGCTTACCTCATTGTAAAAGCAAATACACACACAAACAGGTCAATCCACTCATAACTGCATGTTATTATTGAAATGAGTGAATAGACTGCCCTGTTCAATTGAGCACATTCATCTTTTTTAGGCCACGTCAACAATGATCAGTTATCCACAAAGATTTGATTCAAATATGCTGAACAAAATGTCAATGGAGTTCCGGTTATATTCACAGTTTATAGTAAGCATCAAAAAGGAAATGTCAAATGACTTAACCTTCGAAGAGCTCCTCTCGATTAGCTACTTAAAACTTCTGTATACCTAGAAGCATCCAACCAAGTGTGGACTACATAATACCACACAGAAGAAGTAGACAATATTACACTAGAAACTGTTGTTCCTACTCATAAATACATAAGCCCTTTCTTATGTTCCTCCACATTTTTATTACTGCATGTGATAATTACATGGCTCACATGTTTAAATGTAAGGGTGAGAAGGTCTTGTATAAGCTGGCAGCCTATGATTGGACGAGATTTGGAAATACAAAATGATTATATATCCTACTTAATGCTTTTTTTTTTTTTTTTTTTTGTACTGTTCGTCCTCCCTTGCTTTCCTTGACATGTCAGCCACAGGCACACAAATATGACATGGACAGCCCTGTCCTCTAGACAGAATCTCACATTTGCCCTCTGAGCTCAGTGTGTCTCTCCTTATATATTCATGTCCAAGTCTAGACATGCAATCAGAAATGTGGAGATAGCGGCAGTTCCCCCATTAGGAAGAACGCTACCCTCAAGTCATATGCTTAAAAGTGCTGTTTGAGGGGAAAGTGGAAAGCCCTTGACTAAGCCCTGAACCCTGCTACAGAGCAAGATCAGCTTAACTCTTTCCTTAACCTTACTTTCTGGACAGATGTCCATCTAGACAAGCAAGGCAAGGGACACCTGGCTCTACACGGTGCCAGATTAGGACTGCCTTGGGAAGTAGACACACTGTTTGACCAAGCTCCCTTGGGGAATCATTAAAACTGAAGGAATATTTTGTCATCAGTGTATGAAGAAAAAGCCTATAACAGAAAACAACTTGTTCATTCAACCCTTTTCATCTCAACATTCCCAGCCAAACACCGGATATGTGTCACACAAGGAAAAAAAGAGAGACTGAAAGAAATACTGAGACACACAGCCTGGGAAAAATCTCACCTGGTTTATGTGCCTCTACGATACGCAAACCTTACAGAACACGTGATGTTTGCACGAGGATCTGGCTGTTTTGAGATGACCTTTTGCTTCTTCCCTCACTGGCTGCTACTCCTGTCAACCGTCATGGAACCAAATCAGGTTTTTGACACTTCCACTCATCTCTCCACAGGGCTTTTCCTGCTGATTTAGTACTCGGCTCTAAGGACAGCTGGCGATCACCTCGTACTTACACAGGGAGGTGTCTTTGTTTGGTGTTTTATTGGAGGGAAGGGCAAAGGTAGGCATTTAAAGTGTCAAGTGTGTATAAGTATGGCTTAGTAATCCAGGCTTGGCTCAGCTTCTGTTTCTTCAGCAAACCCACCAACGCAGGAGTGAGATGAAGGCTGGCGTGAAGTGTTAGATAAACATTGATATTGACACAGCATTGGAAAGACACACCTCATTTTACAGTCATTACACATGGAAAACACACAATTTTTCAGATCACAATTCATATCTGTATATGTATAGAAAGCATCCCTAAAAGGTTGATATGAATTTCTCTCTCTCACACACACACATGCGCGTGCAAACGCACACGCACATGGTAGCAATGATGCTTTTCTGGCACATGTTTTTTTTTTTCATGGCACATATTTAATGCTTGTTAGTGTGTGAGAACAAAGCCTCAAAATCAAATGGCTGCACAGCCTGTTATTTGTGCTTCACGGTTTTCTAGACATGTGTTACTATGAGGGTGTGTCTGACAAGAAACAGCACCTAAGGATAATTACAAACCGTGACTGGATGATTCTGTGAGATGGGTCACCTACCAAATACTGGCTTCTGGATTAAACATTCAAGTCTAAGAGACATTACTACAGCCATAGCACAGTGTTAGGTAACCATCCCTGCATTCCCTTACTGCTGGGTGAAATCACTGTCAAATTCACTGACCTAGAAACACATTTCACTGCCAGAAGTTCCCATTCAAATAGAGTTGATACAGTTTCTTGCAAGTATTCACCCCTCTTTAACATTTTGTAGTATTACAACCTGGAAGTCCTGAAATGTACTTAATTGGGATTTTGAAACAAATCTACACAAAATAGCCCAAGATATTAATCAAAACAGTTGTTAGCCTCTTGCTTGCTTCTTTGACTAATGCCCTCTCACCTGGCTCCTCAGGGTTATACCATATTATTTCTATTTTTTAATAAATGATTTATTGGTGCTTCATGGGATGTTCAAAGTTTGAGTTTTTTTTTAAAATAACCAAATCCTGATTAATAATTTTCCAGAATTTGTCCAGTCTTATCTTAATGATGCAGTTTTTATTTATTTATTTATTTATTTATTTATTTTTAGGAATGTTCTCCAACAAATTCTGGGGCCTTCCAGGAACAGGTGTATTTATAGAGATCTTGAGACAGGTGACATTTTAATTGCATACATTTGGAACCCATTCAACTAATTATATCACTTCTGGCATCTGGATGCACCAGACCAATTTACAGACCAATTTAGGGGTTTCACAGCAACACAAGAAGTACGAATACCTCTTCTACAATCACAACTTTTATATTTATACAATAAAAACGAAATATTTTATTTGTAAATTATTTTGCAAATGATTTTCAGTAGCGGTGGCGGTTCACTATAGATTTATGCCATTACCAATGACATAAGGCAGAGATGGTTCCAAGAGCCCTGAGCAGCCAAGTAAAAAAAAAAAAAAACAATGTCCAAAATTTCTACTAGCTCCCCTGGTAACTAGTGATGAAAAGCCTTTAAAAAGTTTTGTCCTAAAATGTCTGTACTATTGTTGATGCTGAGACTGAATCATCAGGGCTTGTGGTGTACCACTTAAGAGATTATATGTTTTGTTGACCCAGAATTACACAGCAAAACCATGCTCACTGAGGGCATGCAATGTGTGTGATTGAGGATGCTGCAGGACCAGGATGCTTCCTTCATGGATGACTGCCCTTGCCTCTCTGACCTAGCTTTACACAGCATCGTTTTCCTTCCTCGATCTTATCTCGATCTGCCTATTCTCTCCAGATCTCTTTCGCCATCTTTTCGTTCCTCTTTCCCAGCCTGCTTTGTGAAAAAGCAACCAATTACACAGTAGCTCTAATGTAAGTCCATAGAGAGATGAGAGAATGCCTAAATGGATACTTGCATATCAAACTACCCTAAGCAAGACGCTGTCTGACTCACTGTGTATTTATGGCCAGGGCAAGCTTGAATGGTCAGTTGACTGTAGGTTTGTCTATAATTAGGTCTGGACATATTTGACAATATGATGCTGATGAAAAATTAAATAAGAATAGTTTTGTTATAGAATAGAATTGTTGTTACTTTATTAGCAAACCCCTACACATTATGCTGAATATCATGTGTCATAAAAATGCCTGCAAGAATTATGATATATCTTTGCCATCTAGCCTGCTGTTGAAATTGTACCAGCTTTGCAGTTTCACAAGTTTGCTATAAAATGTTGCCAGACTCTCTACTGATTATGTCTATTCAGTGTTGAGAGGAAATCCATATTACATTATCTGGCCTCCTTTACCCAAATAAAGGATGCTGTCAAAGAATATCACCTGGAATCAGTGTTTATTGCATTACACTGGTAATGAAAATTTTAATATACATAGACCGATAAAAGACAAACATACCAGTGCTAACATCCTTCAGTACTCATGTGCAATAATCATTTCTGCCATTCTGTGTGCTCAGTGTCGTTTTCTAAGCTGAGGTAGTCAAATCAGGTGGAGAAAACTTTTTCGTCTTTTTTCGTTGCCCGGTTTACAGCTGTTGTGTCTTTACACAGTAAAGAACCCTGAGCAGCGAGAAAGATGTAGCATTCCTGAAAGGCCCCAGCAAAACACTGGGAAACGGGACCATGTGGAATCACATAAATGTGAACTTCTGGAATTCGGTTCGTCATGGTTCTGCTGGGACGACTAATGGCCTAAGTCTATGCAGCTGCACATTTACAATGAACAACATTGCCTGTGGCACTGATTCTTATCTCAGCCTGCTATGCCAGCTTGTCTGGTGAGGACACTGGTGTTGTAACAAGCTTATACCTAATTCCCCTCTGTCGCTCCAATTAAACACTGCAATGCAATGCAAGAATGCTGCTTTGAGAAGTCACTGAAAAAGTTTTCTTCTTTTTAAAGCCTGCCAATATCAGGGTAGCACTTTACAATGACAGTACATGAGTAATCATGCACAAATACCTAATTAATACTTACTTAAATAGGAATTAATTAAGAGTTAAGGCAGGTACTATACACTAACTAATAAAGAACTAACCTTAACTACCATGTGAGTCTCATGCGTGAATAACGACCACCTTAAGCACGTTAGTACATGTTAATGTATTAATTAACATGTACGTGTGAACTAAATCAGAAAGGAGCAGTCCCCCGCGCCCTATCCACCCAGAGCACATACTAGTACTACAGTGGGATTTGAAGAGAAATGGATGGAGAATGACATAAAACTGGTTGAGATGAAATTATTGGTGTTCATTATTAGTGTCTTTCTATGTTCGATAAGGAGGATCATTGTAAATTATTAAATTATTAATCCAGTACCATCCAATTATGTTTGTGTACGCAGCTGCACGGCAAATTATATAAACAATATGAAATTATGGACCTTTAATTCGTATTCTTTCTTATAGCGCATGATTGGTTTAGTTTACCTTAGTTTATTTAATTAATAGCTTACATTAACTAGCAAACATGTACTAACATGTACTTAAGGTGGTCATTATTCACGCATGAATTCATAAGACTCACGTCATCGTTAAGGTTAGCTCTTCATTAGTTTGTGATTGGTACATGGCTTAACTCATCATTAGTTCATATTTAAGTAAGTATTAATTCAGGTATTAGCGCATGATTATTCATGTACTGTTATTGTAAAGTGTTACCAATATCAGTGCAGGCTTTTCTGCAGACAGCTTATTGATCAAAGAATGTTGCATGGTGTTGTAAATATTTTTAAGCCAGCGCTGAATAGAGTCTTTTTATCTAAAAAGTAGTAAGTGTGCATTATATGTAGTTGACTGTGGGATCAGAAAATGTATTCTCTATTAGGAAGCACTGAGCAGGAAAACAGGAAAATTAGCATTAATCTGTACTGCAAGCTGTTGGTCTGAAATGTGCTGTTTATGACTTGCACTATGTGGCTGGCTGAACTTTGACTGGGAGGGAAGGGATTCTTGGCACCAGAATATCAGGATGTTTAAAGGCAAAGTCAAGAAAACAGTGTTGTACCATACATACACTGAGACTCCAGTCAAGCTGCATAGTTTAAAAAGAATCGTATAACTCTCACTCTTAGTCATACGTCTCACTCTTAGTAAAACACTATAAGCATGCCATATATTGTATATATGAATATATGAATTGTATGTTGCATGCTGCCACATGAATGTTGAATGTTCTTGCACTGACTTGTTTCAATTCCTGTGTTGCTTGTACTGTACATTTTCTGAGGTCTGATGAAGAATAATATTATACGCATTCACATTGCAAATGTATATATATTATGTAAATCCTATCAAATCATCCACTTATCTGTCTCTTAGAATGAATTTGCCTTGACTTACAAGCAACTACTGCTTTCATCGGGACTGTGACCACTTAGTTCTAAATTTATTCAACAATTGACTCAATTAATTGCCTTTAACTGTAGTGTAAACTGTGGAATTAAATACTGTCCTTATATCTTACTTCCACATTCCATCTGTGCATTAAATATGCAAGTAGAACACCAAGGTAAAGGCACTTGAACAGGTATTGTGTTTTTATTTATTTACTGACATCATGATAGAGTACTTTATATTCAAAAATAAACATCAGTTTTCAGAACTTCTCGCAACTGATTTAGATTATGTAGGAAACCCTCTAATGAGTTATTAAACTTACATTTAGTATGACCATGTCCAGGCCAAATAAATTTAATTACCCATGTGCAGTCATTTCTATTTCAGTAGGGACTCTCAAATATGATCCTACAGGATAGAGCCCAATCAGGTTTGGTGATTTCAGGACTCTAACGCACCTGATTCAACCTATTAATTGATTCCCCAGGTTCAGAAATTGTTTATGAGCAGAAAAATTATCATGCTTTGGACTTACTTGCACTACAGATGTGCAGTACTTAGGATCTCAAACAACAAGATGCTCATATTGTATTCTATCACACTTATAAGTTGCTTTGGATAAAAAATATCTCCCTAGGAAATTAACCTAAATGTAAGTGTAAATGAGCCACCAGTTTTAAAGGCTGAGAAAATGTTCCTTCTCCACGAACACGCTTGTAATGCCACCATGCAATGTCTGTTGCACTTCTTTTCTTAAACAGATCACCAGCTCTTGAATTGTAGGCACATGTATTTGCTTAGGTCTAAATATGCTACTACCTCAAGCATGTTTTCCTAATCCAGTCGTGGACAACCTCCAGACGGTTCATATGTTTGAATTTGTTTCCAAGAACACCTAAACCGAGCAATGAAGAACAATGAACACATGATGCAGAAGTGCCTGAGCAGATATGTGGACCACATGGTATAGTCCCTTGAGGATTGGATTGGAAAACAATGGCTTAAGATGCATCAACGGATTCAATGAAGATGTCATCTGTCAATAGAAGGTATAGCTGTAAAATCAGGATGACTGCTCTTCCCATTGAGAGCAATGCCAAGGCTCTATTTCACCCCCATCTCCAATCCAATTAGGGCCATGTGGGTGCAGGATAACAGGCTTAATAATGAGCATGTGTCATATATGCACATCCTCATGCATGATAGACATCTACAGACACAATCATGCCCGTTATCTCTTGGTTATTATAATTTTGCATGGGTTTGACTATGATTGACGACAACGCCAAGCACAGTCAGGTGCACGGCCATAGGCGATGTCATAGAAAATCGTCTCGAACCGACAAAGGGAACATATTTTCATCTAAACCAGAAAAGAGACCGGTTCGGAAACGCGCTTTTGCGCAAATTTAAATGTCTAAAATGCTTCCATGAGCGCACGCGATGCCGATGAGACGCTTTGTACGCTTTTACGCATGGCGAGGCGTTCATTGGGAAAAACACACAATGGTCCAATAAGAACAACATGAGCCACGGCGGCGCGCTCATTAATCTAAATACGGCAGGAAATGAGAATAAACAAACAAATAAAAAAAACGACATTCTGGAAAAAAAAAACCCCTGCATTTGACAACGGAATTGGAGAAAAACAGGTCAATTAGAAGGCTACATGGTTATATTTATATTTATATATATATATATAGCCTATATATATGGGAGTGGATGTGCCATAATAAATGCCGTTACACTGGCGGCAGGCTCTCTGGGAATAAGGTGTAAAGGCGGGTTCATTCTTAAGCCGTTCCCTTTTATAGACGTTTTTATAGCATTTTGTAATTTAAGATCGGTTCTGCGCTATTCCGAGCAATAGTTTATTTATGTGCGGGCCCGACGGTCTCCCACCTCAAGAAAAATAAATAAATAAATAAATAAATAAATAAAAGATACAGCCCAACATATTATGCGCCGCTTTTAAAACCAGGCAAGGTCATAAACAAATGATTCCTGATACATCCGCGTCGAATGCAACAAAATAATAAATAAACCAGTAATAGAGGAACGTGCATTGCTTACCTGCCCTGCCGACGGCGTTATTGTCTCTCTGCAGCTGCAATCGCACACACTGTTGCCTAGTGCACTTCCCTCAACGACCTGATGGAGGCCAGGGGCGCTATAAGCACACTACAAACCACTGCTCGGGCTCTGAGCAAGGACTCTAACCCTCAACTGCTCAGTTTTATAAATAAGATAAATGTAAGTCGCCTAGGATGAGGACGTCTGCCATAAAATGTGAATGTTTTTGTGGGTTTTGCTCAACATATTCAGATGGACATATTTGCTCATCATGTTCCCAGTGGTTCCTGACATTTTGGACATGCCCAAATATTTATATACCTACTTCATAAACTTCCACTGTATATATACATGATCTCACTATTAATTTTAATTAATCAATTTAGTAAATGATTTGGGATAGTCAATATACCGTATACAGGTCTGCGTTTAAAATCCAGTGGCACAGTGGTGCAGTGGGTTGTGGTGCCACCTCACAGCTCTAAGGTTCCTGGTTTGATAGGTTTCCTGAGCTTGGGTTACTGATATACAGAGTTTCTGTGCATGTTCTGTCTTTGTATGCATTGATTTCCTCCCACCTCTAAAAACATTCAAGTACTCTGAATTGGTGTGCACGAGTGTGTGATCATGGTGCCCTGCGATGGCGTTCCATCTGCCTTGCAGCCAGTGTTCCTGCCATAGGCTCTGGCTCTAATGTGACCCTGACCAGGATAAAGTAGTTGCTGAAGATGATTGAATGAAAAGTTTAATATGGATCTAGCTTACACTGGCATTGTATAACTTCCAGCTTTCCAGTACACTTCCACTTTCAAACTTAGGAAGGAATTCACTAAGCTATTGTTCATTTTATTTAATAGATTACAGTAAGACATACTGTCCCCTCAACTACATCAGCATATGCAATCTGACTAATCATTAAGTAGTGGATGAGATTAGAGACTTGTGGGAAAGAGAATGTGTCAGATTTCCATTACCTGTTGCATATATTACTGAAAAGAACACACAATTTAACTTGACTGAGTTACAGTTGGGTCAAGCTGAAAATAGTTTAAATTAGCCAATCTATGAGGTTTGATTCAGAGTACACTTTTGAATTGAATTTCTATTCACCATGTGTGATGAAGACAGCTAGTGAGTTGGTAAGCTTGCTGGTCATTAGCTTGCTCACATAAGCAAGCTGTAAAATAAAGGTCATCATATTTACAGACAACATTTTAAATAATAAATCATAAATAAATAAAATGAAAACACCCCAAAAGCTCATACAAATAAGTGAATGTAAAAGTATGCTGAGACCAGTAAAGGAACTCTGGGAAGGAAAGTTCTAGGCACATGCAACCTGGTACACACCAAAATGTTGATGATCCTGGCTCCATCCTTGCAAACTTAATCGTGTTGTACTTGATTCTGGGATACTAGTGTTTGGAGACACACTAGCAATGGTGGTCAGGGTTCTGTGTATTAGCAGCGTTATATCACAAGTAGCCTATGCAGACACAACTACAGCTGTTACTAAATTTCCAGTCACTGGCTGTGGTCCAAACCAGTTTCTAGCAAATCAGAGCCACAAAATCACAATTTTCTGAAAAATGAGGTGGTGATAAATGTTTTAGCTGTTAAACTGGTAAAATTTTTGCCAGGAGCCTTCACAACCAATGCAGTAGGATACCAGTATAATATCCAGTGCAACTTTAGCATAAAATAAGGATGCTGTAGTAAATATATGCTCTGCTATCAGGCAATTCATTCATAAATGCTGCCTGCATGTGCGTGTATTAGCCTAGAACAAAAATCATGAGCACTCTGAATTGTTAATGTGACCACAGAGCTGGTATCAGTTATTGACTTAGATTTTAATTCTTCTTGAATTAAATGTTCATATCTCACTAATTGCCATACCTAATATAATGGTTCACAATGTCACATATAATGGTTCACAATGCATCATGTAAAAATATCTATGTGTTTCATATTCTGTTGTGTCGCTGATCTGGCATCACAGGGTTTTGTCATGTTATTACTGCAAACACAATGAGGCTGAGACATTTGTGAGATATCTCAAGACCATGGAATTTCTTAAGTTTTACACAAAAATAGTGCTTAAAAATAAGTAAATATACAGGTTGTCCCCAAAGTCTCCATACGTAGGGGAAAGTAACACTTTTTTTTTAGTAAAATGTCTTCCAACATTTTTACATACTTAGTTTATTTTATATCTTTTTTTTTCTTCTTTCAGATAGCCTTTAAGAATGCCTCTGACAAAAGAAGAATGTATTGAAATCATTCTCATGGTTGGATCGGGAAGCTGTTGCATTAACAAGAAACATGGCAAGCACATGACACACGACACTGTCGCCAAACTTACTAACAAATTCAAAAACTGGAAGTGTTGCAGACCAACCGAGAATTGGACATCCACAAACATCTACTGATGAAGGCACGACCGAAGGGGTGCTGGCAAATATAGTCCCCTGTGTAAGGAGACTTTTGGGACACCCTTTATTTTAATACTCTTCTTATTTAAGGTAAAAAATTATACGGCTTTGTTATACGGCATAGTCGAAGTTGACCATGATACAGCAGCGCTTTACATCTTTTTCCTTTTTCCATTCTTCTTAATATATTCTCTTGAGACTTTTGTTTGCATTTATCAGACTTCACTGGCCTGAGAAATTCTGCACAGTTAGGAAATCTCAGGAGATTCTTCTGTGATTCAAATTACTGTGTGAATGTTGGGGACCACCATTTTTCTGTCTCTCTCTCACGCACACACACATTTTTTTTTTTTTTTTTTTTTTGGAAATAAGCCCAGGAAAACATCTGTCACTTTAGCTTCCCTTAGTTGAGGAAAGGGATTTGTCTCAGTGCCGGGCTCCACTGTTTGGCAGGTGTCTGTGTATCCATATCATGGTGTACGAATCTGGTGTCACTGCTTTGAGTACCTGGACAGCATTAAACTTATGATAGGAGAGACAAGCGCTGCACTTTATGGACTATGGATAGTGCACAAATAATATACATTCAAAGCATTTAGTCAAAGTGCAGATAAAGAGTGTATCTTAATGCAAGCTGGGGTTTGGGGGTGTGGG
>JANDJT010000032.1:24133497-24143937 GCA_024331685.1 Stegophilus panzeri | reverse complement strand
GTATAAATAAATAATGAAGATGTGCTAAACATTGATCAATAACCCAATGAAATCTGTTATACACCAGTGTGATTATGGTATAGTGCTGACTGTAAATCCCATGGTTGGCCAGTAGAGGTCAGTAGAGAACATGACATCGTCAAAGAACAATCTAGAAGCTGATGACGACAACGCCAGAAGCCAATATACACATCAAAAAGGTGGAACCCACACACAAACACACACACCCACCCACCCACACACACACACACACTGTTTGATTATTACTGGGGAGGCAATCTTCTGTTCATTTGCACCAGAATTCTAAAACAAAATCCAGTTTTAATTGCAGCTTCTGTGATAAAAGGTTGCACTAAACACGTGTTTACTCTTATTCTATATTCAGTATATTAGTGCTGCTGTCGTTTACTGTCTGGTCCTTAATATTATTTCCCTTTTTTCTATATTAAACTTTTCTCTTACTATTTTTTAGATAAATCATACTAAGAATTAAGGGAAGCAATATGAGGTAAATTAAAAAAATATAAAACAGTTAAAAAGAATCTCTGTAATTTTTACCATGATTTCAGATTCAAAATTTTTTGGTCACTCACACGACCATACACAGTGTGATATGCAGTGAAATGCTTTTTACTAGTGTCAGGTGACAAAAAATGATTTACATTAAACACAGATTTTACTTGTATAGAAGTAGAAAATGAAAATATAAAAATATGATATAAAAGATAGATGGCAAAAACGTAAGGATTTTATGTGGAATAAAGTGCAGACATGTGCAGTTGTATTGACATTTAATTGAGGTGGTTGCAGTGAAAAAGCTAACATAATTTATAATAACAATATTAATAATATTGGATATGCAGTGTATAATAACAGGAATGTATGGGGGCTGTGTGTTGTGCAAACACACAATTTACCTGATTGTATGAATTGTAATTGATATATTTATGTACTTATATTATTTATGTATATTGTATTACATTTTATTATGATTTCTACATTTTAGATACAAATTAAGCACCTGAAGCTGTCAAATTAATTCTTTCATTGCTATATTTATTATTATTATTATTATTATTATTATTATTATTATCTGTTTCATGCCCAGTGTTCCTTGGAAGGCTCTTTATCCACTGAGAACCTGATCAAGAAGTGGGTACTGATGATGATGATGATTATTATCTATCTATCCATTTTCCGTACCGCTTATCGTACACAGGGTCATGGGAAGCCTGGAGCCTATCCCAGGGGGCTTGGCGGGGGATGAGGTGGCAACCCATCGCAGGGCACAGTAGCACACACATTCACATGCTACGGACAATTTGGAAGCGCCGATCAGCCTACAACGCATGTCTTTGGACTGAGAGAGGAAACCACCAAAGTACAGGGAGAACATGCAAACTTCGCACATGCAGGGTGAAGGCAGGAATTGAACCCCCAACCCTGGTGGTGGGAGGCAAACGTGCTAACCAATAAGCCACCGTGCCCCCTATTATTTCTTTCTTTCTTGCTTTCTTCTTCTTCTTCTTCCTCTCATTATTATTATTATTATTATTATTATTATTATTATTAATATTCAGTAGCTAAACCTTGTTGTTTTTAGAGCCAAGTTTAACACCTATTCGTCTATGATTCTTCAAACAACTGCATAGATTTCTTTTTGCACACCACTAGGTGGTATGTGTGACCCATTCATGACAATTTCTACTAACAGCAGTGCAATCTTTTTCTTTCGTTCTTTCTTTCTTTTTTAAGAATTATTTGCACATATGAACAATTTGAATATATAATCAGTTCTAAGAAAAAGAAAGAGAAAGACTGAATGTTTGAGTCCATGATATTAGATCTACTCTGCTTTTGAAGCTGTTAAAACTCAGCTGGGTTCTGGTCCTGTTACGCTGTCATTGTGCCTCCATCTTCACTTCCCCATTGTGACATTCCTGTTTTTGTGCCTGGTGGCAGCTTAGCAACTGTTTCTTTCACACTAAACCCCTTTTAAATTTAGATAAAGAGGCAAAGACATTGAGATGCTTATATTTTATGCTTGCAGAGGCCTGGAATCTAACCAGGAACTTTTCTATGTAGTTTGCTTATGTACAGATTAAAATCAGTGGATCATAGTCATTTGTACATGTGTTGTGTGCAATTACCATAAGTTACATTCACACAACATCTGTTGTTGTGTTTATAAAAAGTACCAAGCCAGGAACAGTGTAAAGATTTTTTCCCAGTGGAGCTTGGTTTCAGAATGTGTCTGGCTGGTGAAAGAGTTTTATCCTCACTTTGTCCTTATCCTGGGACTGCCTCCTATTGCGACTGTCAGAAGTGTACAGAGAGCTATTGCAGTCATACTGTCAGGGATGCATCTGTCTCCCATGAGTAATGACGTTGCTCTCAAATACCTTTTCCTTTATTTTTAAATTTACATTTCACTTGGCAGACACTTTTATCCAATGAGATTTACAAGTGAGGAAGAATCCAGTTCATGCAGTTGAAGATGTAAGAGCCAAGCTTAACCCTTTCGTGCATAGGGGTCACTACAGCGGACAGCTATTCAAAAGCCATTTTCTGGCTATTGCAAGGATTTTAATAGAATAACTATTAAACTAATAATTAAACTAACTATTAAACTAACCACTGGAGTGGACACTTCAATAACTTTTTTGATAAATGTATGTGAAAGTAAAATATAAGTAATTTGTTATGCCTAAAGAAGAGTAAAAACATACAGAGAGAAAAAAAAAATCCTTGATCAGGATTTTATAATTCATGCATGAAAGGGTTAAGATTTCTACATTGGCTATCTGAAAATCCTTCTACCTTTTAGCTCTTAAATCATATCTTCGCTACATCTACTTTGTTGTTAGACTTTGTAGATGTACAGTTAGAGATTACAACTCAGTTTTTTCCGTGTACTATTTGTATATCTGTTTATCAGTGTCAGTTTCTGACCCCAGGGCTGCTGTTAGCTGGATATTTGAGGTTGCTTGATTGTTTCTTAACCCAGCAGTGAAGCTGAGGTGTTTAAAAACTCCCAACAATGCTACACAACCTGCTACACTCGTACCTGTATCACCCACTCAACCGTGTCAGTGACACACACTACTCTCCTGAGAATGGTCCACTGCCAAAATGTCTGGACATGGTGGTCCCTGGTCACTGATACAAATTTAAAAACCTGAAAACTCAAAGTGTCTGCTGGATTATAGTTATAAGCATTCAGTACTTCTAGTTCCTAGTTGTTTTGTTTGTTACTGTGCAAAAATAAATCTCTTGTCCAACTTGTCTGCATTTATTGCCTGATAGACACACCAGCATACTCATACATTTGAATCAGTTCATAAATTATTCTTCCTTTGTTGAAAAGGAAAAACAAACAAACAAACAAACAAACCACAGCAGTAGTAACAGTTTAAAACATACTTTTAATCTCATTTAAACTTTTCTACATTTAACATCTCATTTTCTACATTTAACATCTATTTATAACCATTAAATACATTTTCAACTACATTTTACAACTATTTAAAGCCATTAAATCAATTTTAAGGCATTTGATGCAGGTCTGACTAATTTGCAGGCCTTTTGAGCAGACTTCCATGATGAATGATACACTTTACACTAGAAGTCTTGCTCAGGCAGCTACTGTTGGTGTACTGTTCAGGACTTCAGGAGTATAAACAGCACGAAAGTTAGTTGAAAGAATTATGTACAAAATGACATGATGGTCCATACATCCTAAAAAATAGACTAAATATTTAGGATGTATAATTTAGATGATATATTTAGGATATACTTTATCACTTCAAAGCATGCAATGGTTGGTACATTGACTACATTATGTGTATTCATTTGGCAGACACCTTTATCAAAAATCACACTAAGTAAGGCAGAATTCAATGCAAACATCTAGTTCAGCTAAATGTTACAGTAAATGCTTTCTGCATTACAAACTCTGTAAATATGGGCCTTCAACTTTTTATATTTATTTATTTATTTATTTATTTATTTACCTGAGTCAGTCCTTCATTCTGCCATGATGTATTTCACAAACGCTAAGAAAGAAAATGAAAATGCATTTAGAAAAACAAAACAAAAAAAACCCAACAAAACCATGCTGCTTGGTTAGAAGGTTTCCACTGATGACATTTGAACGGTAAAACATTAGACTACCTTCACAGCTGATGAAGCCATCTGATTCTTCCTGTCCTGCAAAAATGTGATCCACTTCACTCACAGTTAACTTTTCACCTGGCACAGGAATTTACAATGTAAACATGCAGTATATATAATGTACAGTATATGTGAAATGTAGGGTTATAATATTTTGCACCTGGATGTCTATTACAATAGGGGTCAAAGTATGAGTCCACTACGAAGACCGGTTATTATTCCAACAATTATCCAAATCTAAGGTAAGTTTGTGAAATTGCATTTATTAACATTTCCTGACCAATATGAACATATATTTACTGAAAGCAGTAGCATTGATAACATAAGAAATAGCAGGACAAATTTAAGTTAATTTAGATTAACTTCAATTTAGAGTCAACATTGTTTTCACAAAGTATATGTATTACCATAGAAATATGGAAAGGAATACTCTAGTATGATGGAAATGAACTGTGTTTGAACAGGATATTGAAATAGATGTCAATATCTAATATTTATCAAACCAATTGGATTTCATCTGTTTTTAACATTGTTTTCTTCATATAATGTCTTGTAATATAAATATGCTGAGTAAGTGATATAAGTAATATTTGCTTTTGATAAATGACCTTTGGATTCTGTTGTAACAGTGCAAATGTAAAATGTGCAAAATGTGTTAAATATATAATATAACAGGAATAGTGTTCTATAGATGTTACATAGTAAAGTTCAGTACCAAGTGTGAGAAGCATTTGGTGGATGATTATGCCACTGCCTTCCTTGTCAAGGACAAGTAGTGCCTCCACAAAGTCCTCATATTTGCCAGTTTTTGAAGACTTTGAGATTTGCTGGAACATGGGCAGGAATGTCTCAAAGTCGATTAACTTGTAGTTAAGCTCTGTAACACAGGAACACAACAGGGAGTTTAGAGAGCTTTGGACAGCAAAGTCACACATTTTGCTTGCATCAGATTTTTATTAGTAACAAACAAGATGATCACATAATTGGGGATGTTCTTTTTCTTCAGGAAATGCATCTTAGGACAGGACAGGAGATGATTGACGACTTAAGAGGGCATGGGTAGGCCATTTATATCATACAAATTTCAGTCCATGAGCAAGAGGTATTCATTCTTATTTAGAGAGATACCCCTTTTGAACCAGCAAATATCTTGTCTGACCCTAATGGGCGTATGCCATTATTAATGGCAGACTGAGAGACATGCCAGTTGTTTTAGTGAGTGTATATGCCCCAAATTGAGACGGTAATAACTTCATCTTTAATTTCTTCACAAGCATCCCTGATATCGACAGTAGGTATATTATTATAGGGGGGATTTTAATTTGGTTCAGGATGCCGTTCTGGACAGATCTTTGAGCAAACCCATTGTGTTAACCAATTCAGCTAAGATTCTTGATGTCATGGCCACCAGGGACAATTCCACCTTTGGCCACTAGAGGGCACCCTGATGGTCCTTGCAGAACTTCTTCCTCTGTTGTCTCCTTCCATTTTCTGTCTCAGCCATGCTCACCTGTTTGTTATTACTTAATTAATTGCGCTATTTAAGTTCCCTGTTTTTCGCTCTTCGTTTGCTGGAGCAGTAATGCAAGTTAGGGCACGTTTGTGTTCGGTTCGGTTCGGTTCTGTTCGGTTCTGTTCGGTTCTTGTTTTGTTTTTGTTGTTTCTGTGTTTTGATTATTTAGTACTTTTTCTTAGGGTTTATTTCCTAGTTCCTAAATTTCAGATATGCTGGCTCCTAGTGCATCTTTCCTCGTGTTTGTTCCCCTGAACCTGTTTCCTGTGTGTCTTCAATAAAAGAAGTTCTGCATTTGTATCTGCCTCTATGGACTCACTTCATGACACTTGGTACCTTTGTTAGGTGCCTGGGTTTGTCTGACCTCTGAGATCAAAATTTCCTACGGGTAAGGCCTAAGAATATAATAACACGTCACTCAAGATCACCTCATGCTAAGTCAAATAACTGATAGCACTGGTACACATGGGCTAGAATAAGCCTTGATAAGCTAAAATATATGGTTAAATGTTACATTATGTATGTATTTTTCAGCTATACATGACCCATTTAGATTTTCTTAATTCATATGCACAGCAGTTAATGAACTTACCATGGCTGGACAAGAGGCCTTGGATGGTGTCTGTATGTGCTCCTTTTTTGTAGCCATGGTCGTGTCATTACCAGAGATGAAGGAGGTACTTAGATGGTCTAAGTAATTAGTGTTTATATACCCTACCTTCCCCTCCTCTCACAACTATGGCAGGTGGCCAAAGGCTTGCAATATTGCACACAGTTCTAAAACAGGAAAGAACAGGGGATCCCCATGGGTACCTAAACTTTGCAGGAGTCCCCATCTCCTCCCTTACCAGATTGTTATCTCAATGTGTATTTTTTTTTTTTTAACTTTAAAGTTTTTTCCCTTGCTTCTTCACAACTCTACTCTACTGGGTTGGATCAATTTTTGGATACTGTTGATGGACACATGGACAAATACCTATTGCCAACTGTCTCACCAAAATGAAAGCGTGATAACAACAGAAGGAAAGACCATTAACAGGGAAGGAATCCTTTAAGATGCTTGCTTTTAATAGACACTTTTTATCCCCCACATATGGTAAACACCCCCCATCTCCTAAAAGCTAAAACCTTTAATATCAGGTGCACTAGATTTTGCCAGCATTTTGACCTTTAACTGAATGTAAAGTATTGCTGGTTTGATATGTCAGAAGGAATACAGTGTTGCTTCTCATTCATCTCATACTTTGGACCATCTTAACTTTAGACAATCACAGATGGTGGAAACAGTCCCTGTAAATGTGAAATGAAGATTCATTTTTGCAAATCATTTCTACTGCTAATAAAAAAACCAAAGTCTAAACCAAAGAATGATTAGGACTTCATTAGGAGGCCGTACTTCTTGAATCTAAGGATTCAACAAGGGTTGCAAAGTGACCCAAAAATAGACTCACACTTGTGCACAAACACTAATAAAACACAAATCTTTATCATTATTTATACTAACATTGGTATTGCTGTATTTGCCTACATCTAACACCTACCTTAACTAAGAAAAAACAGGTTCATGTTCTTTCCTGCTCATTCTCCAGAAAGAGCATAAACTAAAGCACAGAAGAGGCAATCCTCCCCAAATAACCATGTCATAACACATATATGTGAGCAAAGAAAAGTATGCACTCCTGCAGAGGAACTTGATCTGTGAGAAGCCGTCATAGCCATGCCATTTTTCCCCAGGAGTGTAGAAAGAGTGTGTTCTATATAGTATGCATGTTATGCATGATCTTTTGGGGCTGGACTCCGTGAATAGAGGGGAGAAGTCTGGTGTGCAGGTCTCCTCCTTATTCCTGATGCACTTTTGAATTTGAATTATGGAACTAATAATTTTCGTCAGGCTTTAGTTATACAAATCCTACATTTACCAAATAAGATCATTTAACCAATAAGATGTGAAGGGAAGAGATCGAAAGAGTTGTGTTGATAATTGTTTATACAATATAGTCATGTGAAAAATAAGTACACCCCATGGAAACTGTTGGCTTTTTTGACATATTTGGACAAGCAAACATTTGATCATTTTTGAAACAGTTCCTATTAATGAAGTTGATATACTTGAACAAACCCACAAGAAAATTAGCTTTTCAATCATTTATTCAATAGCAGTATCAATAGATGTGATATTCCTCTGTGGAAAAACTAAGTACACCCTTGGTCAATTCAGGCCAAGAGCAAACCGTCTGATGCAAAAAGAAGTCTCCAAGAACCCCAAAATTTAATCACAGGATCTGCTAGAAAGTCTTGCAACTGTTGGTGTCAAACTGCATGCTTCTACAATAGTAAAGAGATTGCAAAATTTGACCTGCATGGGAGGCATGCCAGGAAAAATGTCTTTGAAAGACTATAGTTTGCCAATTGTATTGGCTGGGACATATTTCATTTGAAATATGCACCATTTGTAAATTATTTTCCTTACAGTGGAATTATGTTTTTAAAATAATTTGGAGATCTTTTTAAATCCCATTGCCAGACTCATAGGCATCCACAACCTTTTTTCTGAAGGCCTTATAAATTTCTTTAGGTCTTGGCATGATGACACCACACACCTCAATAACAAAGGGAACACAAGACACTAGATATGAGAGGGGTTTAAATAAGACAGGTTCCATGTGCATGCCCTAAGCAGGTTATAATCACTGGCACCTAATCTTTAACACTTGTTTCAAATGATATGGATTTGAAGGTGTGATAAATTTAGGGGTGTACTTACTTTTTTCATGTGACCGATCAGTTTTTTTTTGTTAATTTAAATTGTGAAAATTACTACAAAATTATTATGTGTCATTTGATAGTGTAACTCCTTTATTAATACTGTTTCAAAGAGGATCAAATGTTTGCTTGTCCAAATGTGTAAAATAAAACATTCATTGTTATTATTTTGCTTAAAGAATACTAATATATATATTGTCATATCACAGCAAACCAGTGACTACATTTCCCATCCTGCATGGCGGCCTACAAACATGGCCGCCATGGACTGCAATTTCCAGAACACTCGCATTCACTCTAATCATGCACACCTGCATCCTATTCACAGCACTCACAACCACGCTATATAAGAGACCTTTTGAACACTATGACTTCACAAAGTATTACGTGCAGTTGCCTAGTCTCTGTCATAGTTCTAAGCATTATATCGTGTTTGCTTTTCTGATCATGGACTTTGTTTACCCTGTTGACCTCGATTCTCTGTTCTGCCTAGTTTAGCCTGTTTGCCTAATCATTTGACCCTAGCCTGCCTTGCACTTTGTTTTCTGCCTGATCCTTTGTACTTCATATTGTTTGATTAAATTGCCATACCTGCACTTGCTTCCATCTCAGCCTCCATTACATGAAAGAATACTTCGCCACAACATGGAAGCAGCAGGAGTACATGGAGATGTCTGGCCATCCTTCAAGTCAGTCCAGTTTCCCCAGTGGATGGACATAGAACTCCCAGAGCCGAATTATGGATTGGGCAGCTATCTGAGGCACGTCATGTTCCACTGCCAAATGTACTTTTCGAGCCTGGCGAACCCCAAGCCAGACAACAGGCAGTGGCTTGGGTTCATTGTGTCCCGGCTTTATGGCCTGGCCCGTGAATGGGAGGAGCATTTGCCCAGTACAGGGTCAAGTGCCCTCAACAATGTAACTCAGTTTGCGGAACTATTCATGAACGAGTTTGGGCGTCCAGGGCAGAGCTACAACCTGGATCAACTTTGGAGTGGAGTCAGTGTGACGAGCAAGTCTGACCTGCCATTCCATACCTATTATGAGTGGATCGACAGGGCAGCCTCCACAGCTCAGCTTCAGCCCCCGGCCAACAGGGCAGTGGTGGCGGTGATGCAAACCTGCAAGACCGAGGGCTGCAGTAAAGAGGCCCAGCTACAATGTCCCTCATGCAGGAAACTTGAGATCCATGGATCATATTTCTGCACTCGGACGTTTCAAGAGCAGCTGCCGTGCTCACAAACGGCTCCACAAGAGAGCACCTGCGGCGCTCCTGCTGGAGGTCAATGTGGCGCCCTCATCTCCAGAGCTCCAACCTGAAACCAACGAGGTGGTCTCACCTGCAGAGCTCCAGTTGGAGGTCTACTACTTGGCGACCTCATCTGCAGAGCCCCAGTCGGAGGTCAATGTGGTGATCCCTCCCCAGAGCTCCAGCAGGGACCCACGAGGTGGTCTCATCCCCAGACTTTCAGCCTGAGACTCACAAGGTTGTCCCATCTCCAGAGCTCCATCATAAGTCAAGTTCCTGCTAGAGGTCAACAAGGTGACCTCCCACGCCACATTCACATCTGAGGTTGAAGAGATGACCTCTCAAGCCAAGTTCCACTCTGAGGTCGAAAAGAGGACCTCTCAAGCCAAGTTCCTGTCTGAGGTCAAAGAGGCGACCTCCCATGCCAAGTTTCAGTCTGAGATCGACGATGTGACCTGCCACGCCATGTTCCAGTCTGAGATCGACAATGTGACCTTCCATGCCACGTTCCAGTCTGAGACCAACGTCACGACCAACCAGGTTCTCCTCACGCCTGAAACCAACATCACGACCAACCAGGTTCTGTGCATGCCTGAAGTCGACATCACGACTAACCAGGTTCTGCCCATGCCTGAAGTCGACATCACGACTAACCAGGTTCTGCGCATGCCTGAAGTCGACATCACGACTAACCAGGTTCTGCGCATGCCTGAAGTCGACATCACGACTAACCAGGTTCTGC
>JANDJT010000032.1:24045869-24059663 GCA_024331685.1 Stegophilus panzeri | reverse complement strand
TGTTGTCACATTAAAAGATATAATCAAATATTTACAAAAATGTGAGGGGTGTACTCACTTTTGTGAGATACTGTATGCAAGCCTTTCTAAAAGCTGCTAAGAACTCTCTGATGCACCTTTTTTGAAGTGTTATTTAACTCTGTTTCTACTTGAACATTTTATAACATTTAATATGAGTATATGAATATGAATTAATATGTAAACATACCATGTAAACACAACATATACAGTGTATTTGCACAGTTACCACGTGCAAAACCTCAAACAGTGTGAAAGGGTATTCTGCGCTTTGATATGTTTTCAAGCATGAACCTGCTTTTTCTTCAGAATTCTACATTCATGAGCATTGAGGGTGTTTGTGTGTGTGTGTGTGTGTGTGTGTGTGTGTGTGTGTGTGTGTGTGTGTGTGAGAGAGAGAGTGTGTGTTGTTAGTAATGACATTCTGAGTTTACAAAGATGTCCAGCTACACAATGTCCATGACCCAGATGTTACTTTCCAGAACACAGTTAAATTCAGCATGGAACTGTGGGAAAGTTTCATAGGAGTCTGAGAGTTCTAGGACCATCCCACAGGTACGTCCAATTGGCCTTCTAGTGAAATCTGTCTGGACAGTGAACTCCACCTGAATAGCCTCTGCAACCACCAAATCGGAACCGGTACAGACTCTCAAAAATCTGCTGAGGTTGTCTTCATCAATTTCCCTGATATACCTTTACAGGTGGTTGGCAACCTCTGCTTGATTTCCTGACATTCCTGCTGGGAATTTCAACAGCCCAGTCACCTTTTTCGGTGTAGGCTTCAAGTCTTTGTATAGCTGTTAAATTTCTTCACGACTTGGAGAGATCTGGCCTTTTGTGACCTCCCTCTAACAATCAACAATGAACATTGGTTTCTGTATGAGTTCCTTATGAGCAATTTCATCAACTATTCCTGGCAGAGAGAAAGTGGCCCAGTGACCCTCCTCCTGCATTCATAAGTGTTCATGATGTCCAGAAAGTCATCCATGTTAACTTAGGAAAAGTCATCAAGTGCTTGATTAAGAACATCTCGTTCAAGGCAGCTCACAAAATTAAGGAATGTTGCCTTTAAATCTGTTTATACTGCCTCAAACAGCATCTCCTCAAGAAATGGTGGTGCAAGCTTGATGGGCATGTATTTGCAATCTTTAAACCCTTTAAGAAGGACTCGCCCTGCATCTTTCCATTTGTCAGTGCTGAAGTCATGCCTAAGGAAAGGCACATTTACAGAGGTTCCAACAGTGCACTGTTCATAGAAATAAGACCTTCTGGTCTTCTTATTTCTGTACACATCATGAAGTACAGCTACTGTACACATCACGAAGGACACCTGCAACACTACCTGCTTCCTCTGAGTTATTGGGAAGTATATGTCTCACTGTCAAGGACTGGGTGACAATCTCGTGGTCAGAAAATGCCTCTATCATGTCATTGAAGCTATTTGAGTAGTGTATGGTTAAATTCCTATTGGGCAAAGCATTAAGAGCACTTTGTGGTGAGTCACAAGGCTCATGCATCACTGTGTCACTAAGAGAATCTCCATCAGTATGCTGTTGTGGACCAAATGTGATCTCGAGGTCACTGCTGACATTGAGCACCATGCTTGCAAGATGGTCTTGTAAGTAATGTATGCTAATGTCTTCGTTGGAAATAAAGAACACATCAGGAAGCGTGTCCTGAAGCTCATTTATCTCTAGTTGAGTAGACCAGCCATCATCTTACATTGAATCTGAATCAGAGACATCACTAGCCTGGTCAGGTTCATCCCTAGACTCTTCAGTCAAGTTCATTTTTGGACAAGTTGCTATATAGAACGCAACATGGGAAGTTTGACAGTATTGTAAATCCTTCCAACTGAGAGATACTTGGGGAGAGGATTTTGCTTGAAGTCCCAAACTTCAAATTCACAACTTCCACTGTGAAAGAAAAATGCTTTTCCTTCTTTTAGTATGTCATCATATCTGAACATATGTTGACATATGTTCATGCCTGAACATTTATCTGTAGTTTTCAATCCTCCACCCCCCCTAACCCCCACTCCCCCAACTGGCCTTGCTAGAACCTGCTTTATTGCTTCATTTTCATTGTGAAGCCATCCAATTTCAATATTTCATGTGCATGATTTTGCTTTGCAGCTTGCATTTTTGTTTGATGTTTGTGGCTCCTCATCATCCTCATTTCTCTCCTTTCTAAGCTTCAATTTCTCAAAAGACCCTGCGTTCACTTTGCAGATGGTGTCTGATGCCTGCAAAAATGTATCAGGGCAATCCTGTCTCCATATGAGGGAAGGTACTTTGCCAGTTCTGAATCTTCCATAAGCAGGATGACTTCTCTGTCAATCTGTGAAAGGAAAGGGACAAGCATGTTAGCTTTTGGCACAAGAAAATCATACTGCCTCATAACAGCTGAAAGGACATGTTATTAAAGAAGCAAACCATAAAAAGGGATATTACAAAAGTACAGAAAGTTATGTTATTGTTTACTTGACAGGGACTGGTCTTATAACAGAAGGATACAAAAATACCATTTAAATAAACATTTGTGTCCTTAGTATTTTTATTATGTTAAAAATTTTATTAGTTAGTTAGACCATATTCGATGTACCTAATGACTTATCATACATTAACCAAAACATACCTTTTGCTGTTCCATTACTGTAATTGATGCCTTACTCAGAGATGCCTCGATTTCTCTGGAAATTGAAAACATTAGGAACATCTGTATTTTCCTCCATCATGGGGCTGCAAAGAACAGAAGTGTTGCTTTTAAATAGGATAACTTTGGTAAGGCTAGTGGGAAAACAGAGGAAAAATAGAGGTGTTCAAACATTTCTGAGCAGTTGCATAAAACAAATATTTTAAAAATGTGGCAAGAAGCCACATAAACAGAATTAATTAAATAAAATGAGATGCATTTATTCAAAGTTTGGGTTTAGTATGGATTTTATAGTTACTGCAATTACACCCTGTTTTCTCTTAATCTAAGCATAGTTGAACAAAATCCATATGGACAGAGCATAATGTTGTTTTTGACCACTAAATGCAGTTTGTCCAGCAGATCAGTCTGGACACAGGTTGACCCCCACCAGTGTTATTTTAGTATCATTGGGATAGTTCTATTTTTTTTAGCTAACTATAATAACCTTGGTCCGCACATTATCAGAGGATAGGAAAACTCAAGTACGGTCCACTTGCGCTATTGGGATGCACTGTCTGGCCGGAAAGCTCTTGTTAGATTTTGCTCTCAGAACAGTTGTATAACTGAGGAGATGTTAACATATCAGTAGTTATGTCATACACTTTCTGTCAAACTGTCAATTAAAGTAGTGTGTGCTGATTTATGGCCCTTTGTGCTTCCCTGGCCGCCATTTCTGTAGGTAACCTAATTTATGAACGGGGTGGGGGTAACCCTATCGACTGTATCAGTGGGTCAATCTGGCCCCTGTGTGTCTGGGCAGTGGTGGAGAGGGGTGTGTGGGGGAGTAGCCCCCAACAAAGGTGTTTATGTTAATGAGTCTGGTTTTTGGGGGGTGAAACATGTCTGAAAAGCGTATCAATGGTTAATATTGGGCATGTGTTTGTGTTACTGTGTGGGGGTATTTCGTTTGTGTAACCAAATTGTTAGAAAAGCATGATGTTTGAATGTGTGAATATGAGTAGAATATATGTTTGAATATATGTTTGAATATAATGTTTGAATATGAGTAGAATATTTGTTTGTGAAATAAATGAAGACAAATGTTGATTAAGTTTTTAGGGAGCCCGGTTTGCCTTTGAATAAAAAGTTTAGAAGGTAAAGTGTTTTTTTAAAAAAAGGATCTGTTTAAAAGAATAACACATATTACATACCTTCTAAACATAAACCTTTAGGAGGTAAAAAATGATTAAAAGAGCTGTTTAAAAAGAATCCGTATTACTTGTCTTCCTAAAAACACATAACCCTTTAGGAGGTAAAACTGATTAAAAATGCTGTTTAAAAAGAATCGCGCATATGACATGACTTCTAAACAAAGATCCTTATGAGGTAAAAATGTTGGATAAGTGTTGGATAAAAGAATCGCTGTATTGTTTAAACTAGAAGATAAGTTTTCACGAGATGTCTTCCATTCGCTGGGATTTAAGCATTAATGATATCAAAACCGAATCACCTCTCTCTCTCTCTAAACCCCGCCCATACATACGTGTTTCAGACACACCTCTCTCTCTCTCGCTCTCTCTCTCTCTCGCTCTCTAAACCCACGCCCATACACGTGTTTCACCGGCAGACAGTTTCTGTAGGCCATGTGCCCCTAATTTATGATCTTTATGTTTTCCTGAACGACAGGTCTGTAGGTACACCTAATTTATGATCTATGTGTTTTCCTGAACGACAGGTCTGTAGGTACACCTAATTTATGATCTTTGTGTTTTCCTGAACGACAGGTCTGTAGGTAACCTAATTTATGACTCTTTGTGTTTTTCCTGACCAAGAGTTTTGTGGGGGAGACACTTATTTTATGACCAGGAGTCGTGGTGTAATCCTATCAGTTTGTTTATGATAATGAGTTAGTGTCTGGGGGTGTTAATGGCTTTTAAATATCGTCTTAAAACATTGTGGTTAAAACACAGAAGACAGCCTGCAACTATCTGATACAATGGCTGCTCCGAGAACTCCTAATATCCCTAGAAGACTGTCCTGCATCACACCTATAAAAGACTCTGATGAAAAGCACGAGGAGTTAACTTTTGCTGCAAGAAAAAAACAACAATGTGTTAGTTTGTCAAAAAATTCTTCGTGAGAATGACATTGTAAAGGAGCTGATGTTTAACCCTGAGCAAAGCGTTACCAACTCTGGAGAACCTCTCTTAAGACCGCCCTGATGCTGCGATGATTAAAACGTGGTTGACGGTGTTACAGTGAACACATATTACAAAGATGTCTCAAGATTCTGCATATGCCTGCTACAGCAACACCCCGCAAACAGCGCTGACTTTGCCTGTTAACAACGCAACAACGCTAGAATCCATCCCACAAACTTGTGACAACAGTTGGCTAGATAATTTCTGCAAGGAATTAGGATATCACAACCTAAGTTTCCTCACAACTCCGTACGGAACCACCGGTACTTTAACTGGTGCATCTGCATACGTCAGTGTTGATGACACAGACGGCTGTATTCGATCTGACGCATTCAAGATTATAAAAGCAACAGTCGTGGTCCTTCTGGAACATCTTATCAACAAAAAGCTGAAAGAGCTCTGTTTGGGGTGTGAAGTGAATCACCCGAGTCAGATTAGACACTCATGTCTGTTCGAACCTGACGCGTATTTCTTTGACAAATACTTTGAGGAACTATCGCATGATCTGGTCAAACCCAGACTTAAACATTTCATCACTCAATCATTGAGTCGGTGTGGTTTGCGGGTTAACCCCCAGAGAATAAAAGGATCGGTGGACGCTGTTCTGCATGAGATGCACGACGAAGTGTACATCGTGCAAAGGCTTCACAAAGTCAGAGAGAAACTTGTGTATGTCAGCAGCGAGCAGATTGTCTATGACGCCGTGGACAGTTGAAAGGGGGTCGCACCAGTCGTTTGAGATGGGAAATGCATGCAGTGCTACAGGATTAGCAAAGAGTCTGCTTAAGCGACGTATTAGGTCCGAGATGTCCAAGCATGATGTACAAATGTCTTACGGACTGTGCTGATGTACCTGTAGCTGTAAACGGATGCGATGTTGACCTGAGACGTTTAACAAATCTTATGTGTCTTGTGCGAGGTACGGTGTGCGATTGGTCTGCTTTGTTGCATATGTGTATTAATGCATGCGATCCGATTTGGGCTTCTATCACAAAAATACTAGATCTTGTAACTGAATGTGGCAGACGTGTTAGAATTGTAGACATTTTATATATGTGTACATATGTGCATGATTTATGTGTAATCCTTCTGTTGAGAAATGAGAAGACAAGAAATAATCGATACATTTATCACATATATGGTTGAGAAAAACACTGTGATGTGTATAAAATTTCTACACTCCCCCGATGATGATGTATGATAACGTTTGTGTTCTTTTACTGAAATAAATACCATTACATTTAAGACCATCTGCGTTATTCTTTTGTGGAGGCTAAAGTGTCAATATGTCGGAAGAAATGAAAAAAGTGTATTACACACCTTCAAATGTGGGGTCTTTAAGATGAGCTTTAAGTTGAGTCTTTAAGATAAGATGAGCTTTAAGATGAGACCTATTGATGTGAAGAAAGAAAATGAATCTGTGGTGTATAAAAACCTATATGGACCTAAAGACCACTAAATTTAAATATAAAGTTGACGACATGGATTTCTAAAATAAGAGGTCCATTCACAAAAGGTTATAAAGAAAACTATACGCACAAGTTTTTCACTGTAACAGAATGCATATCACGCGAACGTCCCATCTATAGATTGTGTGATTATGATGGCGATGTCATCGACGATGTTTTTTTTAAGAGGAATTACAAAAAATATTTGTGAACAAAAACAAAACATTTAAAGTGGAAAAAAATTTAGACAAGAAGAAACAAGGCCGAAAAACATTGGTTTTGGTTAGATGGCTCGGAAGGCCCTCAAAATTCACATCATGGAGTGACCAGAAAGAATTGGTCGATGTACAGGCCCCATAAAACAAATGAAACCTCGTAGATAACACACATTCATGTAAAAATTCAACCATGACTGAGGGTGGATTTTATGTAACGCTTCCCTGTAATGCCTCAACGACTGTTTATCCGGAAAATCGTATCTCGTGTTATACAACTCGATTATCGAAAACTATCAATCTAAAAGGAGAATGGCAAGTCGGGTTAATCGAATTTGAATATCCGCTGTCATGGTACACATGGTACATTTTCAACTATGGTGAGAATCGGGTCACCGAATATAATATTGAAGGCAATATATCAAACGCATCTTATAGACTGGATCTTATGACGATCTTATGACGACGTCTGACACAACGTGCGAGTCTTAGCTATGATCATGTTAAAAATATAGTGTTTCTGAAAGGCCCTCTGAAGACATTGCTGACATTTTATGTAAAGGTGGCCAATATTTTAGGATTAAAACCAGGGGTTGCTATTGAAACTACGGACCATGCTCTTGAAAGGTCTGGTGTGACTTATGTGCCCTTTCAGGCTGACATTAATGCGGGGTTTTACGGTATGTATATTTATACCAATATCATAGAATACCAGACCGTGGGTGATTTCTACGTACCGCTGCTAAGATGTGTACATATAGAGGGGGAGAATCACAAGATTGTTAGTGTTAGATACGACACCCCTCACTACGTATCGGTTAATAAATCGTCCATCAGTGAGATAACCATACAAGTGAAAGACGATCAAAATCGAGACGTGTGCTTCAGTTACGGGAAGGTGTGTGCCAGGCTACATTTTAGGCCTGTGAAACAATTTGTTTAAAAAAAAAAATTTTTTTAAAATGTCATAGTTCAACAATCACCACACAGACCCCCCTGCGTTATTTCGCGTATTACCAGAATCAAGTGGGGAACGGACTCCCCGGCTATGCAGGGGCGGTGTTATGTATGGATCCGGGTTAGGGGGTATGTTTAGAGCTCTCTTTAGTATGGCTATTCCGTTGCTAAAATGTGGTTTTAGCATAGCCAAGTCCGCATCTTAAATCAGCTGCAAAAAACATACTAAGCGATGTTGTTTGCAATACATTATCGCATATGCTTAAAAATAACAACAATAATAACACTCAAGACGGGTCCGGACTTGTGGTGATGGCTCACAGAAGAGTATCTAGACCGCCAGGGGTTCAGAGGAGTGGCCAAACGATGAAGAAAAGAAAACATAACACCAAGAAATCGTCAGTTGTAAAACGCAAACACAAGAACACACCAACCAGCTCTACAGCAAAAAGACCAAAGACCTGCGTTAAAACAATATTCTAGACCACGTCTTTACAACACAATATGTCAGAAGAATGCTTAAAAACCGAATTGGATCTATTCATAGTACCGTTGACTCAAACCGTTATTGAAAAAAATACATATATGTAAAAGTACCCCCATTGTCAGCAATGTCAGAAACATCACCTCTGCAGTTTTTTCTGGAGAAAAAAGTGGGCGCGCACAAGCATTGCTCTCAACGCCAGCCAAAAACCCCATCGAGTATGTGTGAATTCCTGTAGGCTCACATGTTTGTAATCAAGAAAACTTGTTCTTAGGAAATCTACCAAAATCTGTGGTTCTGGCTATGGTTGATAATGACGTGTTTACAGGCTCGTATAATAAAAATCCATTTGCATTTAAAAACTATGACCTAGAATTTCTGGCAGTTTATCTGGAGGGTCAGCAGCTCATACCCTTTCTGCATTTAATCTCACACCGGATGAAGACTGTATGCGCTTTATAACAGTAGGCTGATCTGCAGTACAGCAAATAATCATGACATTGCCTCGTTTTGACGGCGTATTTATGACAATCAGGTGCATTACAAACATCGCAAACATATTTACACCTATGGTCTCTACAGCTAGTAAAACCATGGTGACAGTAGTCGCACACATATGGGGTACCAATGAACGCTTTTAGTTTCTTAATCATGAAATAATATTCATTGTGTAGATACAAGAACACGGTTTTATTATGAGACTCGTCATTGGTTGTAAAGTGTTCCAACAGACCAGAGCATGTTCTATGCAACACCACTATTTTAATGTGTAACAACCGTTCAAACCGTGTGATGTCATTAAACCCTATCTTTTGGTGTACTGAATACCCCGCAGTGTTCTGCAGAGACTCGGCTATTGGCTCTAGATCAGTACACAACGTTTGTGGACGTAGAAAATGGGCCAGACAGATTGCAAAACACAGACTGATAGATATATTGTTGGGGCAAAACAGATTCACTGTGTTTCTGGCAATTACTTCGTTATGGGCTAGATCATGTATATTTCGATAAGCACCACTGTGTTTACCACGAGCTATAGACACATTTAGATCCAGACAGTCATCAGCCCGCAGGTTAGAATTGCTTTGCATAATGTTCTCAATCTGCTTTGTGAACACGTACACATCGTAATCGTTATCAGGTGACAAGACAGCGTTAATATCAGAGCGTAGACTAGGGCCTCTCAAGGTAATGTTGATTAAACCCCCATCACCGGCCAGCAGTCTGGAAAACGACAGTATTTCAGACATGATATCATGCAGAAATATAGTGTACGCAGCCAGGTCTGGAGTGGTTATCACACGCATATTTATACAACGCCGCATCTCCAAACTATTAAATCTGAGTCTCGGTCTCACCGTATAAGCACCAACATTGCCACCCTCTCTTACAATAGATTCAATAGCGGATTCGGATAACCCAAAATTTGGCTCCGAAGGATTAAACGATCGATACGATTCGCAGTCTGACCCCCACCCCACCTGTTGTGAATTTGAATCATGGTCTAACGACGAAGTTGGAATTGATTCTGCTTGATCGTCAGCCATTGATCTAGCCATGTTTAATAATTCCAACAACGTATCAGTGGTAGACTCTACAGTGGTAGATCTATTCAGCTCCTCCATTGTCTGAATTAAATACTGTAATGTCTTTGTGTTACCGCGCTGTTCAAAGGTACACAAATCGTCGTCGCATTTTCTAGATTTAATTACTGCTTCTTGAATACAAACTGTTTCACCACAACGCTTTGACATTTTTAAAAGATTTTTTTTTTTAACTGAAACAAAACTAGTTAAAAAAAAATACCACACACAGTAAACAGATACGAATCAGCAATTAGTACAAGTAAACACACAGATGTATAAAAAATGTATTGTACAACTCACCCGAGTTTGGTGTTTTTAACTAATTATACAATCTGCTTTAACAACTATGTCGTCAGATATTGGTCATGGCCAACATGGCGAATCTCCCCAGCAAGGAGCCTCTGGGTAGCTATAATATGTTTATGCATGATGCTGTGTCGTTGTAAAGTATCCGTCACAGATTAATTATAAAAACGCTGTTTCTTCTCAAGGCTGTCCAGACGCTCTCCGAAGACAGCAAAACTCTCTTCAATCCCCGCAATATGTCCCTCGATGGTCTTGAACCCGGATCGTATCAGTTCAGATAAGGCTCTTTTGTCTATAATAGCCGGCGACTCGCGACCGTAAGCTTCTTGATTTGAAGGTAGAGCCTCAGTTTCTCCAGGAGCCGGGGAAAATGCACAGTCGTCCCACGAATCTAACAATTCGCTATCCCAGCTCAAAACAGAGTCTATAGCGTGCGGTTCAGCAGCAGCCCATTCATTCACAACTGACTCTGGAAAAAGTAAAACATGAATTAGGAAATCAGTATGAATTAGGATGATAAAACACTCTATTTTTTTTTTTTTAAACACATGCTACATATCGTCTGTCGACCTTGGGGAAGATCTTGATCGCTTAGGCGTTGTAGATGTCACTAAACCTCTGTCTCTCAAACATTCGTCAGTCGGAGCATGGACCTGAGTGACCGTAACTGTTTTATGCTTGTTCTATTCAACTGAATTTACCACAGGTGGACTCCAATCAAGTTGTAGAAACATCTCAAGGATGATCAGTGGAAACAGTATGCACCTGAGCTCAATTTTGAGTGTCATGGCAAAGGCTGTGAATACTTATACACGTGCTTTTTTGTTTTTTATTTTTAATAAATTTGCAAAGATTTCAAATAAACTTCTTTCACGTTGTCATTATGGGGTATTGTTTGTAGACTTTTGAGGAAAATAATGAATTTAATCCATTTTGGAATAATGCTGTAACATAACAAAATGTGGAAAAAGTGAAGCGCTGTGAATACTTTCCGGATGCACTGTATGTAGGTAGTCACCATAGCCTGAATGTAGGTTTACTTCCCAGACTCAGGTCTCCATCAGCCTCCTGCTGAGGTCTTGGAAATGTGGAAAGGAACACCCACCAGCCTAGTGCAAACCTAAAGCCAGGTGCAAGAAATGTGAAGTGAGAAGTACCATCTTGAGTTTCTCCATGAGGTCAACACTGGCAGCAGTGAAAAAGTGGGTACCAAAATGAAAAACACTACTGGGCCATCAGAGATCAACAGGCTGATAAGCTCCATCTCTAAAAACTTGCAAAGTTGATTGGAGGTGCTCTTTCACATGCCCACTAGAGTCACTTCCTGTCTGTAGAACAATGGCAGTTCTTGAATTGTTTGCCTCAATTTGGTTGTTAGTCACTGGATGAACAACTTCATCAACTTGGTGCATCAACTTCAGGCAGAGAATGCTAAACTTAGATCAATGGTTACACAGGGTTTTTCTCAAGATCCTACCTTGAGTTTCCTAGATGCATGACAGGAAGCATTGTGGTGGGTTGAGGAGGGTGAACACCCTGGGGTGCAGCAGCCTTGTGCACAGTCTTGTAGTATTAATATTAAGAGTTTTCTGTTGATTCTAATACTGTCTCTGTCAAGCCTGCTGATGAGTTAGCTGAGGTTAAAGAAAGCCTCCATAAGAAGCAAGTTCATTTAGACATCATCTTGAAGCGCTTGGAGTTTCCTGTCCCCCAACCTATAATAGGATCACCTGTGCCCCCAATTAGCTCTACCTTTAGTGTTGAGACTTGTAGCTCATGGTACCATTTCCAGCCAGATGAAGACGAATATGTTTACATATTCGAATATGGTAGATAAATATGTTTACATTGTAATCAACCTGGCCTTATTGCATGGTTTTGTAAAACAGAACTTAATACAACTCTGAGGGCAGTGGTAGGGCCTAGTTCCTCCATTCAGCCATTGGAAAACTAATACAACCCCACGGCATGGCCCAAGCATCTGGTGGGGAATGTGCGCGCACTACCCTCCCAGAAGAACCCTGGCTTATTGGAAGATGCCCATCAGTAGAGATTAGTGTCATTGGAGTGGCTGTGGCATGTTTGCTGAATACAGGATCTATGGTGACCATGGTTACTTTTTTCGAGCAGCAATTACAACTTTCAATTTCAGATGCAGCCTTGCAATTGGCTTAAACGTAAAGCCTCCAATGGCCTTTATATTCCCTACTTGGAGTATTTGGAAACTACTATAAGCATTCTGGGGAAGACACTGCCCAAGAGGGGTATTTGGGTAGCGAAAAGTCTGATCCTACTGTCCAGTCTAGAAGAAAACAGGTTCCGGGCTTTCTTGGAATGAATGCCATTAGTAGGTTTTACCAAGAGTTGTTTCAGGAACATGGGAACATCTTGTTTAACTCTCCTTTGGTTCAACAAGCAGGGACATTTTGGCAGAGAGCTCTTGTTGATTGCCAGCTTTTGGAGCACACCTTGGAAAAGGCATATGTGGGTCCAGCTCAAGTTCAGAACGGTCCAGCTGTGCGAGTATACAGCTGGAAGCTTGTTCCTGCAACTTGCCATCAGAGGTTGGGGTCCGCATTTACTACTTGTTTGCTGGTGACCTCCTTGTGCCATCTGCTTGCTCGTCAGGTACCTGTGGGGTGGTGAGGGTGCTATTTATTACTGTGGGGAGTCAGGACCATTGACTTTGCCCAAAGACTGTACTTGGGGAACTATGTATTGTTCAGTTCACTTCCTGAACTCATCCAGTCCAGTTTCATGTCCAGCAGGATGATTCTGAGCCAGTAGCACTAATTCAGTCTGTTGAAACAGAGAGTAGCCTCAGTAGTGATTTTTTCCCAGATTATCTGTCCCACTTTGTCCAGCATTTTGCACCCCTTTAGGATTGTTTGAGTTCAATAGTATACCCTTTGGATTGTGTAATGCACAGAGTAGCTTCCAGCAGCTTCCATTTTTGGGGGATCAGAGTCGCCATGCTCTTTTGTTATATTTAGATG
Source organism: Stegophilus panzeri (assembly GCA_024331685.1). Taxonomy (NCBI): domain Eukaryota; kingdom Metazoa; phylum Chordata; class Actinopteri; order Siluriformes; family Trichomycteridae; genus Stegophilus; species Stegophilus panzeri. The sequence goes on along the minus strand of JANDJT010000032.1, from coordinate 24,046,815 downwards.
ATATTGTAATTTTCTCTGGTACCTTCCAACAGCACCTGGAGTGGCTGGAAATGGCATTGAGTCACCTTCAAACTCATTATTTGAAGGTAAAATTGAAGAAGTGCCATTTCTTCTAAACTGAGGTTGGTTACCTGGGCCACCTGATCTCAGCTGTAGGGGTGGCAATTGACCCAGATAACATCTGGGCTGTTGCCAAGTGTAGCAGGCCCACCTCAGCTAGGTTCTATGTTTATGGATACAAGAAGGATACACTCAGATCAGGTGCACAGCTTTGAGGGAGAGTTGTTGAAAGACTTGTGTGACTCCCCAAATCATCCAGAGGGTAATGGTCAATGTGAAAGATTTAAAAGGACATTGCATGATTTGCTTTGGACTTTGCCACCTGAACAAAAACAGAAAAGAGCTTCAGCTTCCAAGGCTTCTGAAGCAATTCTAAGCAACACAGTAAATAATGCCATGGGTTTTACTGTATCAGTTCGAGCCCGAGTCAGATTCGGGAAATGCGGATAATCGAGCAGCTCAATCGGAACCAACTTCGCAAGCGCGACTTGAGCAGAATGTTTCACAGTGGGAAGTTTTTATTTTGTAACTCTCTTACATTTCAGATATGATTTAATAATGGTTTAATTTGGCTTGTGAAATCGACAGAAAAAAAGGCACAGAATACAGACAGGGGAATATGTGTTACTCTGGAGGTAAAATTTCCCACAGCTGAATATCAAAACTTTAGCTAGCACGTTAGCAGAGGTCTACAGCTGAGCCCAGGGCCACAACACAAAACTCAATAGCAGATAAAAATCTAAAATCATTTAAAAAAATAAAATAATCAAACATACTTACAGGTTCTGATTCAGAAGCACAAGATTGTAAGAGCAAAGTGGGAATCGTCCCACTTTTCAGGAGTAGCCTTGGTGTGTAGCCTGCTGTGTACTCGCCCAGGTTCAGG
>JANDJT010000032.1:23630623-23641058 GCA_024331685.1 Stegophilus panzeri | reverse complement strand
CTTATTGCAAATCAGTAATATACAAGACAGGAGCATCCTATTATATAGTCTGACCAAACTACTGAACAGAGAGGCACAGAGTGGACTGGAGTTTATTTTCTTATGTACATTATGAATGATTGTCTTCCATTGTATATATACTGTAAGTACTGTCAAAATGATATAAAGAGATTGTTGTGTCTATTCAGATTGAAAGATTGTTTTGTCTGTTTATGTTTTAATAATGTTTAAGCTGAAAGCAGAGGGATATGCTGGATTTCTCTCTAATAGTTAATCAGTGGTAAAGAGTGGAACAGAACTGACACCCAGTATAATAAAAAACTGGAATGTAAGGCTGGAAGTAGGCTTTGCAGTGTATAATGTCGTCCCTTAGTGTGAGCATGTGTATGTGTGTTAGAGCATTGAGCATCACATGCTCTTGGACACAGAAGGTGTTGGTTTTGGATTTCTTTCACTGGGGACACATGTGATCAGTGAGCGAGTCGCTACTCCTTTCTCAGCCTAATGTGGGCAAAAGGTTGAAAACCTTAAAATCTCAGGTGGCCAAATGGCTTTATACTTTCCATTATGCTCATATTAATTTCAGTATCATAATAAGCAACAAGGCAACATTAAGGACTTCATAAGCAATGATCATAACATTCACTGGTGCCTCAGCAGTGTATGGAAACTCAGATTATTTTCTTCTTATTAGTTTTTGAGGTTTATGGGTTTGTGATAATAGAATATGGGAAATGGACACTTCTCTCAGCTACATTACAGAAATCATAATACCATTTTGGCAAAACCCTGTCTTTAACAGAGGAGACAATCTGTACAGAAGGATAAGAATTCAGATGAGAAATCCATACATTACAGCAATCCAAAAAGCTCTACCTGAAAAAAGCTGCTCAAGGGAATTAAAGATATATAAGCTAATGTTAAGATGGGTGATGTATCCAGTTTGTCAGACACCCTGAATGCGATTTAATTGCTATTTAACCTTAACACTAAGATCTGTGTAGTGTGAGATAAAAAGATAATACAGAATATTATTCATAGCAGTTCAGCAATGTTAAACACTGGCAAGTAATTAAAAGCAAAACGGGGTATTTATTTCAGTTTGCCTATGGAGAAGGAAGTATGGAGAATAGTTAACTCTAGTGTCTATGTCTTTAACAGTAGTAATACCTGTACTGTTTGTGATGAGTACATTAATTCATAGAAAGTCCTTATTTTTTAAAATTTAAATTAGATTCATTTCTAAAAGATATTTAACAGTAATCATAAGAGTTGCAGGAAAGCACACCACCAACAAGGCTCCTTGCCTTGATTGGTTGGTACCCTGTGCCAATCTGGATGTGTATTCTTCAAAATTGTGTAAAAACATATCTCAATTTATGTTATAAGGGAGTAGCACCACCATGCAGTATTTTAAATATTTTTACCCTAGTGTCATGATTAATGTGTCAATAATTCAGTGCTGTGAATAAACATATTTTTTCTTCCATTCCTGTATAAAGATCTTGCCACATCTCATATAGTCTCAGTGGTTTGTCTCATTGGTTGAGCTGTAAAGGGTATGTGGCAAACTGGGTGAAATTTAGATTTTTAAACTTTAAATACAGCTGCAAAGTGTAAAATCCAAAATGAGATTGCTTTCTCTTCGTAGGAAAATGGTGGTTTAGACAGTGTGAAGCAATTTTGTTGCTCATCATCTGTGTGCAGTGAATTACTAATTGTGTGGTGGTACAGGAAGAACATAGCTAGTTAAATATGTCATGATTTAACTCACTGCCTTGCAAGAATGTTGTGAACTTAAATTTTAAAATTGGAATTTAAACGTGTAATGTGATGAAGTGTGCCATCTTTAGAAGGTGTCACTCAGATGTTTGTGGGGAATGACTAGTTTCAATCGAATTTCATGAAAAATAGGTGCTATGTAGCAGTGTCATGGGAGATCTAGATTGTAGGTGAAGGGGTTGATTTGTTTAAGCACTTTGTATGGGCCGATGTGGTTAAATTTTTGCATGTTTTGGATTACCTGAAATCTTTGGTGGCCAGCCATACTCACTCTCCCAGTTGGTAACAAGGGTTTTCTCCATGATGACAATCAGTGTTTACCTAGTGGGTTTGGGCCATCTGTTCGAATTGTTGATGGGTGCACTCCCAAACCTGTTCACTCTTACAGAACCAGTAATCCACAGTTGGTGAGTCAGTGGGCTTAGTGTTCCAGGGGAACAGAGGAGGTTAGTAGCTGGGTACACACTGAAATGGTGTCAATTGTGTGGAGGAATGGTGTAGGGAGTTCTGGGAGGTCTGACCCAGGGCAGGAACTTATATGCCTGATTTGCCCACTCTACCTGACCGTTTGGCTGTGGGTGACAGCCAGAGATCAGACTTATTCACCTAGAGGTGAATTGGGGGCCCCAGTCACTGACGATGTCCTAGGGGATTCCGAAGTACCTGAATATGTGGTTGAATAAAAGTTCTGCCATCTCAAATGCAGTAGGTAGACTGAGCAATCTAATAAGACACAGGCACGTAGAGAACCTATCCACAATGACCAGAATTGTAGTGTGCCCTAAGGATTCTGGCAGGTCAGTGATGAAATCGACAGCGATGTGGGACCAGGGCCATTTGGGTGTGGGCAGTGGTAGGAGCTTGCTGACTGGTAAATTTCTGGGTACCTTAACTTGGACATGGTAGGTGCAGAAGGACATGGCTCTCATGTGGGGCCACCAGTATTTACTTTGCAGAAGGTGATAGGTACGTCTGATACCTGTGTGGCCTGTGGCTATGGAAGTGTGAGCCCATGTGATAAGCACTGTTCAGAAGTTAGCTGGCACAAACATTCTGTTTGGGAGCAAGCAAGGGGAAATTTGTGCAGCAGTAGGCAGGCAATGGCTTGATCAACCTCTCAGTCCACACACCCACGAAAAAAGATGGTGGGAGGATAGGCTCTTCACTGCCCACTCGTGGCTTCTCAGTGTACATTTGAGAGTGCATGTCTGCTTTCATATTTCTGGAGACAGGTCAGTAGGATAGGATGAACTGGCACCTGGCAAAGAAGAGGGACCAGCAAGCTTGGCGGGGATTTAGATGTTTAGCAGTTCAGAGGTACTCCATGTTTTTGTGGTCTATGAAAATAACAAACAGTTGCTCAACTCCCTTCAGCCAGAAGTGCCACTCCTCTAATATTAGTTTAACTGCAAGCATTTCTGAGTTTTTAATATTGTAGGTTTTCTCTGCTGGGGATAGTTTTCTCGAGAAAAAGGCCACTGGGTGTAGCTTGGGTCTTTCCAAAAACAGTTGAGATAGAACAGCTCCAACCCCTGTTTCAGATGCATTCATCTCTACAACAAAGCTCTTGGGGGGGTCAGGGTGCTTGAGGATGGGTATGTTGGTGAATGCTGTTTTGAGCTGCTAAAGGGCTGATTCTGCTGATGCTAGGCCAGGCCAGGCATTTTGCCCCCTTCTTGAGCAGTGACGTCAGAGGGTGTGTGATAGAGCAGTGAGGATGCAGTGATGGTCAATGAAGTTCGCCACTGCTTCAGAATCTGTTACTGCTGTCAAGACAGAAGGCACACCTGATTGTTGTGACCTGAAGCAATAGGGATTGGTGAAAAGTTGATTGGGTTAAACTGAGGTGGAGTGGATGGTGGAGCTCCCATTCGAGGATGACCCTGGTCTGGATCTGCTGCGAAGCGGGCAAGACCCAATGACATGATCGGGGTTACCACAGTAGAAGCAACAGTGCTCATGGTGTCTTCTTTCTATTTTCTCTTCATCAAGCTTGCTGCACCCTAGTTGCATTGGTTCTGGAGGGGTGTCTACTCGCAAAGCTTCCTGTTTCTGGGCTGGGGCAACGGCTGTGCAGCAGATGATCTAGGCAGAAAGAGTTGAGGGAGAGCAGCTTGTCACAACACCATCTCTGTGAGGACTTCCAGGTTCAAACCATGGTAGAACGCAGCTTTCGGTGCTGTGGTGTTCCATCTGCTACCAGCTGCAATGGCATATTCTGCTACCGGGAACCTTGAGACATCGTTGGAAGAAGCTCTCCTACCTCCTTGCCTCGGATGCATGATCAAACACATAGCAGAATAAATCAGTGAATAGTTCACATGAGGTAGTAGGTTTGCCGCCTTGCTCCCACATTGCCGTAGCCTACTTCAGCACTTTGCTGGTAAGTTCATGAAGCACACTCTGTTGTGTGATTCAGATATTCCCTAATGCTTAACAAAATGCAGAGAGCATTGCAGGAGTAATCCCTTAAAGACCGATGCTGTTTTTGCACTCCCATAAGCTGTACTTGAGCTGAAAGAGCATAGCTCAAATCTTGCTCTCCTGCTGCATCCATAGTGGGTGAAGTAATCTGTTAGGAATTTGGGGCTGAGACAGATGCAATTGCAGTTCAGCTTATTTTAATGACAACAATGCAGGCAATACCAAAATGTGAAGCAGGGTCAATGCCAAAAAACAGTCGAGGGTCAGGCGATGAGCAAACAGAATAAACTAGTCAAAGCTAAAGATGATAGTCAAAAAAACAATCAGAGAATCAAAACCAGGATATTCAACACAAAAGGCTTGTAAAAGTCAGATGTACTAGGACAAACTGTGCAAATACTTTGCAAACTTTCAATGAATAAGAGCCTCTTTTATGTGCATGTGAGATTGGGAAGAAGTGTGTGTGGTCAGAGCGGGTGAGCGGCGGTGGATTCTGGGGTGCATTGCCGGGAGTGGATAACACACGTTTGTAAGTAGTGTGTTCTGGGAATTCATAGATTGCGTGGAACTGACACATACATGTCATTTTTCATGTGCATGTGGGCAGTAATTTGAATGTTACTCAAATAATCCATGAATAATTTGAAAAGTAATTTTGCCTGAAATGCCCATCCCTAGTAGAAATTGTGTAATGTTTTCTTATGGTCACCTAAAATTCTTTTTATATTGTATCAGAAATTGCTCAATGTGGCAGTTACTCAAAAATGGAACTATACATCAGACAAAGGCAGAGAATTTTCTATACTTTTATTTATGCGTTTCTAAAAACCTTTTCCTATGCAGAAAACCGAATTCTCTAACTATGTAGAATGTCTCAAACTGACCTATTGTTCCAAAATGCAGAAGACGTTGACAAAATCACAGACCCATGCATGGAATTTGTAGATTAAGGTAGGATTATTAGAAGACATTTTGAACACATTAAATATTTTGACCAATGTGGATATCCGATATCTGGATATTATATTTGGTGTTTATTTCTAATGAAACACTGAAACACTGCAAACATCTAGTCTAGCTTCACTGACTTGTCTTCCTTCATGCACCGAAGCATGTCTGTATGCTTACACACACACACACACACACACACACACACACACACACACACTGAGGGGAAACAGAAACAACATCGCTCTTAATCTTGAGCTCTTGCCAGTTGTTTATGACTTTTACACTACCACTATCCGATTTTCTTTTCAGTGAGGGGTGTCTGTCCAAGCATAAATCAGCATCTAACATAACCTCAGTTTCCACAGTTCTTTTCTAACTGTAAAAATTTGGAGTTTTGCTCAATTTGATCATATTTGATTACTTAAAGCAGGCCTTGCAGTTACTGTACCTCTGTGCACTCTATATATTTATACTATTATATAGAATAACAGAGGCTACAAGAAAGTAGATGAGGGAGCAGATTGCTGAAGAGAACAAGTCTAGAGATGTCACCAGGCCACAGGAATGAATTCTGTTATTTGTGCTGTAGATTATTTGCTCACCATGTGCAACATGCCAGGCATGGCTCTAAGTGCTTTTTGGGGAGGGACTCATTAAGGACTGATACTGTTGACATGGTACAAAGGAGGACTAGTTGTGTAAGGAAGATTATTTTAAGATGCCATAAACACATTTGGTGGCATTAGCCGTATCTTTTTGCCAATTATAATTAAGTATAATTTTGGCTTGCGCTATGCTGACTTTTTCTATATTATGTAATGTGTCCATCTTAAGTAACTCGTGATCTTTGTACCTATGTCCTTAGGAATTTCTAATACTTGAAACCAGTAGATAACTTTATCATCTTAAGTTCTGTTCAGATGGGATACATTTTCCAGACACAAGCTTGTTGAGTAATGTAGGAGGAGGTCAGTAATCATTATGACTAGTTTGTACAGGATAAGACAACTCAGTGTACATTACAGAGACTGGAGTGTCTACACCGTGTATGCTTTGCTCGTACACCAGAAACAATTCATATACATATTATGTAGCTTATGTGGCTCACACAGCTAAATCTATGCTGCAGGAAACATTCAATATCTATGGATATTATGTACAAGGAAAAATGTTTAAACACAACAATTAACAAGCCATAGTTCATATAGGGGAGGTCAGTTTTTTCTGAATGCAGATGTGTCTCAGGTGGTAGCCTGTTATTACATATTTTGCTGCAAGTGAAGCCGTACAATCTTCCAAATGACTTCCAGATTTTTCAGGGTCAGGATTAGTGATTGAAATTGGGGTGTGAAAATTTCACACATGCTTTTAATTTTTTCATAGTATAGGATTAGGTATATCTTGTGAGTATCGTCTCTGAGCAGCCAGCTGTTTCTCTGCCTACTCTTTTTGATGGCAAGACAGTGTTCACTGAACTCATATCCATGAATCCATGTCAAACCACTCTTTCCTGCTCTTTCACTTGAGAATCTCAGATGGACATACTGATGGACGGAGGGATTGACACCACAGAGACATTTTTGCCTCTACTGCCTAGTGGCAGAGGCATTAAAACATTGGTTCTGTTATGATGTGTGGGTAGTTTCTTGGCACAGATTATGTCTACTTGTCCCCTCACAGGGAAGGATCATAGCAAATTAATACAAAGTTATCTATTCTGATATCTATTCTTTATCCCCCCTGCACCCAAGCATATTAATAAATAAAATGGGATTTTTTTAATGGTACAAAATATAATTGGGCATCCAATAATATACCTGGCCACAGCACCAAAGTTGCTTTCACCTGTACGTGAAACACTTACTGGCAGGTTTGGTTGTTTTATGAAGCATTACATTTTTTATAATATTCAAATAATAATACTACCACCCACATATGAATGAAAAATAAGATGTATGGAAGAAAGCCTTGTGTGTAGATGTGCGGTGTGTATGGATATGCACAATTTAAGATGTTTAACAGTCTAAACTGAAAAGTCTCCTTCATATGGACAGAGGAAATATATACCTTACAGCTCTAATGAACGTTTGATTTTAAACTCAAATTTGAAAGCTTTTAAAGCTCAACCACTGAGACAAAATGCTGTATGAGTGGAAAGAAGCATATGGTTTGTACACGCACGTAGGAAAAAGCATTTTCATTTCATAGCACAGAATTATTTACACATTTTCTGTGACACTAGGCTATAAATACAGCATAGTTTTAGTGGTAAGACAGATAGCCATGATACATTGATGAGGATGGTGCATTTTTGTATTAAATGGAGATCCAGAATCCTGCGTCCAGAAAAATAAACTGTTGAATGTCTTTTCTAGCTGCATCCAATTTACAGTCAGGAATTCAAGGACCAGGGTTGTGAACCTTTGACTGAGAGTAAAAGCACTGCTTCTTTGCTTTCTTACATGGAATGCTGCATGTCAGTTTGTTTTAGTTAGGTTTCTGTTGCTGCTAATTTCAGTACAACTGCACTATATGTGATTTATAATACATGCCCTAATGGTCCTGAAAGTGTGATACTATGATGTTAACACCATGGTAATAGCATGTTTCTGTCTTTCTCTAGTCAACAAGTATAGTACAATCCAGTGCATCCATAAATGTTAGCATATCATCAGATGGTATTACTGACATTATGGTTTCTGGGAATGAAGGTATAGTGCCAGATCTTGCCATAATGTGGTTTTCCCTCAGAAAATTTGGTATTAATAAACAGATGTGCAATTATATAGTTAATAAACAGAAAAATCAAGGACATGTGGTAGTATGTTATTAAGCATCATTAACTGTTTTGTTTTGCTCTGTTAGGACTGGCATTTGATTTCATTTTTTTCTTTTGTCCAACCTTTGCAGCAAAATTCTAGCATTTCATTGCCCCTTTGACTCTTCACTTCATTAAATAAAAGGGGCTTCTTGTTTAAATCTACAATCATGCAATCCTTAAATGTTTAACATGAGTATGCTGATTTGCTGATGATCTTTATCATGAAGTGTTTCCAAGAAGCCCCGAGTCTGATACCATTTTTCAGACGTGTATTTTAAGGAGCAGGGGAAAATGAGGCCCCAGAATACAAGGAAATAAAATGTAAGAAGGGGGAGGTGTTAATGTCTTGTCATATGCTGTTCACTGCCATGCCTCCTTAACCAGCCACCCCAGAATGGCACGGTGAAGTCTAATAGTGGTGGGAAAATGGCAGAGAGTATCCTTCATCCTTGGCACAAGCTTCTTAAACAGCAATAGGAGACAGACCAGGCAAACAGACTGGTTGGGAGGGGTACAATTTAGCCCTTTTTTGGGAATGGGGATCTGGATGGAAAGTTGATGTGCTTGCTCATACATTTGTGCAAGATATAGTGTGTCACTGAGCATATCATGGGTTAAATTGGCATGCTGTCCAGTTTGTCGTTGTGATGTTAATCAAATAGTATAGATTATGGGAGACAGGAATAAGCCAAGTCATCGCTCCTCTGTAACTCAATGCCCAACTATGATGGCCCATGGCAGCTGGGAGGCCATCATATCTGTCTGTAGGTGTATGTGTGTCATGTTAGTTTCTGTGTATAGGAGTGATACTGAGTGTGTGCCTGCCCTCTAAAGAAAGACAGATCCCTTCTGAAGGCATGTGTGCTTTTAAACCCCACACTCTTAGGTTATGTACATGTATGCTTGAACTGACACTGTCTTAACTTAATACCTTCAACACAGTCTTTGCCATGCCTCAGCGTACTGCACTCCATTTTATTTGATTCAATAAATTTGCTTAGGTCTCCTTTCATTTTCATGCATATTATTCTGTTTGGGTCATTGCCTCATTAAATATAACAAGATGCGGACTTGCATAAGGATGCAAAATAGTGTGCAGTATACTTTCTTGTTCTTACAGTATAGTTCTGTATTCAGGAAGCTGTTACAAATTTGATAAGTCAACTATATAGTACTGAACTTTGGTATTATTAGGCTTTGCATGATTATCAAAACTTAGTAGCTACTAAGTAACTCTGGTGTACGTCAGTGTATCATTAGTACTATGGGAAAGTCCTGCTACCACTACTAATCCCACTTTCAACCTCCCTCTACACTTTGTCATTACCCTGACACTTTTATAGTGTGTTCACTGTTCAAGGATTGGACTGAAGTGTGTTGCAGAAGAGTAGCTAAGTGAGGCATCAGGTTTTAATAGGTCATGGTGCATGTATATCAGAGCTTAATATACTACTTAAGACACACGTAATGAAGGCTAAATTGTATTGTTATGTTTGAAGTATTACACTTAATTTCTAGCCGTGTCACTGATGACACAATGACAGTGCACAACATTTACAGTAACATCTTGGTAAACATCCAGTAATCTTAATGAATATAATGCGGTGCTGGATTATACGTCATAATAAGTGTTGCGTAAATTACTCAAAATAAGTAATCCACTACAGATTATTAATTACTACTTTAAAATTGCTATTTGATTACATTACTGATTACTGCATGTAAAACATAATCAGATTACTAATTACTTTACTTTCATTTTAAGTTCCTTTCAATTTAAGTTTTTTTCAAAACCTACAAAAAATACACTACAAAGTGAAACTCACAGTTCTTTCAGTAATTTTAGCACGTGTCAATGTATGACATGATCAGAAAAAGTTGGCGTTATCATAAAACTTGCCTCGGTGTTGTTATTGTTTGTAGGACTACCAGACCGATAAAATAGTCTGGTGTCGCCAAGTGGAGGCACAGCTAAGCTATCGTTGTATGGGTTTAGCTGCTACAATGCCATGCAAAGTACATTATCTTTCCTTCTGCTCTGCGCATATCATGTTCACGTAAACTGGAACTCATACAGACATTTACACACCTTGTTTTCCTGCTCAACATGAGAGGATGTTACTGTTTCAGTTTCAACCCCTTCAATGTAAAAAAAAAAAAAAAAGCGGCGTATATTATAAATGCAACGATACTAAATTTCTCAGCCAATACCGATAACCGATTATTCAGAGTGATATCGGCCGATACCGATAACGTTCTGCCTTTTATGCCTTCTTATAAATGAATAATAATTAATTTAAAAGAATTCTGAAAGAAATATTTTCTATCCATTTCAACAAGTTGTTTCACAGTAACCGGTCTCATAAACAGAAAACACATGACTCTAATTAACATTAACACATGAACTAAATTCTGAAGATTAAAGTAAGATTATTAACTTATTGAATGTTATTAATT
>JANDJT010000032.1:23606002-23616224 GCA_024331685.1 Stegophilus panzeri | reverse complement strand
TTTCTGTAAAGCTGCTTTGAGACAATGTCTATTGTAAAAAGTGCTATACAAATAAAATTGAATTGAATTGAACTGAAGTTCATGCAACATGCACACTGTAATTATAACCATAACACGGTTACCAGTCCTAGCTAATTAACTAGCCTAGCTTGCTATCTAGATTAAATTGATTATTATCAGTAATAAAGATTAAATATAGATTGAATCACTTAAATCAAGGGGAGCTGTTTGCATGACTTGACTGTATGTAGACACAATGTCCCGAAAATAGCTTGATATCTAATACATTTATATGTTTTATTGCAACATTGGAAAATCGGCAAAGAAATATTTTTATTTGATGTCATAAATCATGTCGGAAATCTCCTCATATTAGGCATCGGCACTTTTTTAGCAGCCAGATTCCTCCCAACATGCAGCTGTTTCACTTAGGGCAATTTGGCTGGCACCCTAAGTTTTAACTTATTCATTTTTTGTTAGAAAGCTGATTTTACTAATATTATTTAGGTTTTTATACATTCGGTGTGCTACATTTTTATACATATTTTGTGTCTACCTCTTCTCTCCTTTTATTCTGACATCTGAATGGTGTCTTTGTGCACACATTCAGGGCAGTAATGCTTATAACTGGGTGGTACTTTCAAGGATACATCTTTACCTTTGTGATCTGTCTGGGAAAACTAATGACTTGTACTTTAAAAACAAAAACAAAAATATTTCTGTGTAGTACATTTTTGCTGACATTAAATTGTGTGTGTGTGTGTGTGATTGTTTTTTTTGTTGGTTTTGCTGGAGATAGCTGCGAGTCTTTAAGCTGGCTAAATCCTGGCCCACGCTCAACATGCTGATCAAAATCATTGGAAACTCTGTGGGTGCTCTGGGGAACCTGACTCTGGTGCTGGCCATCGTTGTCTTCATCTTCGCCGTTGTAGGCATGCAGCTTTTTGGCAAGAGCTACAAGGACTGTGTGTGTAAGATCGCAGAGGACTGCGAACTTCCCCGCTGGCACATGAACGATTTTTTCCATTCGTTCCTCATTGTCTTCCGAATCCTATGTGGTGAATGGATTGAAACCATGTGGGACTGCATGGAGGTGGCTGGAGCAGGCATGTGCCTTGTGGTTTTCCTTATGGTCATGGTTATAGGAAACCTGGTGGTAAGTACAGTATGTGTCTGTGTGGGAAAAAAAATGGCACTAGATGTTAATTCAGGAGTACTATATGAGTCTAACGGTCAAATCAGGAATAATAAAGAAATCCATTTTCCCCTGAAAATGTGCCTTCTGAGCTTCCAATAATACAGCTCACCTTCACTTTTCCAGAATTATATGATGTAGTCATTCTCCATCTTCTCAATGTGACAGTCCTATAATTAATATCCAATAATCAATAGTATGATGTTTAGATTATGCGATAAATAAACCTAGTTCAGTGGACAGTTAGAAATATGCATTGTGGATCAAGGATAGATATAATCTAGCCTGTTCTATCTATGTGACTGTTGCAACAGTCTACTCTCATTTTTCCTCACTGCAAGGTCTGCAAATTTAACAGGTTAATGTTTACTTGGATGAATTCAGTACAAAGTAAAATAAAAGTTTTCCTTTTTAAGTTCCTGTGTTGTTTCCCATTCAACTGAAATGCTGGGGTTTTTTTTTCACCAGACAGATTTTTATTTACATGAAGTCTGACCCCTTCTGCTTACTCAAGTAGCCTAAGGTTGTTTTCACACTCACATTTTTTCCCAGTACTGTTGGTGATGTGTGAATGCTATTTTCAAGTCAGGGAGCAGTCTAGAGATCTGATCCCTGGTCCTCCTGAAAACAGTGGTCTAACGTTCTCTACAAATGAACCTGGGGACGGTCAGCCGAGTAAAGTGATTGGTTTAACTTGTCACAGTACTTCCTGTTTCTGGGCAAGAGGTTATTATGGTAATTGATATATAAAACCAGACTTTCATAGCACTGGAGCACTGTAATTAGCTCACCTTTTGGCACCAGCACTTGAGCTGAGAGTGCAGCAAAAAAAAGGCCCATCTCATGTCAGCCTGCACACAAGATCAGCTCTTTGTTTGTCGGTATTCCTGCACCATGACATGTCATGCATCCAAAAAGTGCTTTTTTGCAGTTTGAGTATTGCTACACATAATAATATAATAAAAACAGCAAACAGATTAACCTAGTGCTTACTATTTTGCAAAAGTGAATACACAAAAGTGACAACATTTCACAATGGAGCCATGGTTTGGAAGGAATTCTTCTACATGAAAGCAAACCCACCTCCAAATGAGTGCAGAATCAGTCCTGAGTGTGCACACTAGGAACCATGTGGGAAAACTGCCTAAAAGTTTTTGTGTTGTTTAAGAAATACGCCCCCTCAACAGTGTCTTGTTTAAATTTGGAGGTTTTGAACCAAGTCAGTTCACTGGAAAACATTGTGGGTGGGTGTAAACAGAAATAACTCATGGAGCATGAAGGTGTGGTCAGTGAATTAAAAAACATGCATAACTCTAGATTAAATTACATATAAAAGCATATGTCATAAGTTGTGTATTATATTGCAAACAGACATGCTACCTAAGAGCATATCCTGATTTCATTATCGTGAGCATTGTGAACATTCTTAGTAGGTTTCTAGAGTTCTGGAAACAGACTAAGTAAAACTGACGATGTGTGCAGAAAAATGTGCAGTGTCAGTGTAGAATAAAGGCATACAGATAATACATACAGCAGCTGGGCATACTGTTGAGAGGAAAGAGGAAATGAAATGCCTTATCTTAGTGAGCTAACAAAAGCACCACCACTCAGCATGAGCAAAAACAAGGTTTTGTGTCACATCGACAAATACTCAGATACACACACGCTCCCATAGCACACTGGGACAGAGCACTGTTTCTCTACTCATGCTTCTATTTAAGTCTTATGATTTGAGCCAGCAAACAGTGGTTCTGACCTTGGCTATGTGCTAAGACCCAGCTCAAGTGAGCATTTTGGCACACAAGGAGCAAACATACGGACAGCTGAGAAGCACAGCAGCAGAGTCTGGAGGTCTTGATATGCTCCTGCTTCTCGCGCCACACAGTGCAAATCACATCAGCAGAATCCTCTAACTGACAAGCAATAGAGCAAGCAGGTTCAGCCCAGATACTGACACAGGGTGTTGGATTGGTTATTGGAATGGTATCTTTAGTGTACACCTCATCTTTCTCTCTGCTATATTGATAAAGGAGGTTGGATTGTAACATGAAAACTGAAATGTCAGTGGCTTTGTCTGATGTTTAGTTTTGATGTGCTTTATGAGTTTCACTAATAGGCATTAGTAGAGATCATTTGTTTTGCTGTCCATTGATGTACTTTTTTGCTTTATGTTCCTGTTATATTGTTTATAGTATATTTGGGCATGCTGAGTTTATGAAGTTATTATTATCCCTTTTAATATATATTTATATAAAATTATTATAATTACAGCACATGTAATAATAATAATAATAACAACAACAACACCGCCACCACCAACAACAACAACAACAACAACAATAATAATATGTTTTAATGAAATACATATTATGAAAATATGCGAGGGAATGGCAAAAACGTCATGTGCAAAAATTCTGTTCATTCAATTTTGGTGATTGTTTAACTAAAATAAAATGCCTCTCAACCAACTTTATTCCCCAACATTACTATTCTGCTATGACCATGATCTACAACTTAAGCAAAGAAATAAGAATCCGGACATGGACTAACTTAGTTTAGAAACTAAAGATAGCTTCCCTACGGAGATTCTGTAGACAGCATAATATTTACGGACTCCATGTCATAGTAGACAGCACAAAAACCTGATAGCTGTTATGTACACCAGTCACACATTTATTATTGAAAAAAATAAAATCAGCTTTCATCATTATAAGGCCAGTGATACCTATCCAGTTTGTGAAACATGAAAAAACTTATGTCATAATCAGAAGATGTTCAAATTTTTTTATATATGATTTATACATACTCAAGATTAATCTTAAACTCTCTAAAGTGTTTTCTCTTTGTCAATTTCTAAGGTGCTGAACCTGTTCCTTGCCTTGCTGCTCAGCTCATTCAGCGGGGACAATCTCTCAGCAAGTGATGAAGATGGTGAGATGAACAATCTCCAGATTGCCATCGGCCGCATCACCAGGGGCATTGACTGGGTCAAATCCTTCATCATTGGCATTGTACAGCAGATACTTTGCAGGAAGCCTTCTGAGGGTGACACAGGAGGAACAGAATGTGATGATACAGACAAAAAGGAAAGTTTTTCATTAAACCACCTTGATGAAGGGAAGATGGCAGATAGGTTGACCAACTGTCTGGAGGCTCTGACCCTGAATGTACCAATTGCCAAAGCTGAGTCTGATGTTGAAGATGTGGAGTCAGATGATTTATCAGAAGAAGCGAATGCAAACAAAAAGGTGTCATTTATTTTACTACATTTGTTCTTCAAACTCCACCAAGACTAAAAACAATATCAGTCACACTGATTTTTGTCTTTGTTCCAAAATGGTTATTTATTTATTTTTAATTTGTTTAAATTACAAAAAAAGTATAACTTTTGTACCAAAAGATTTTAAAAAGCAATAATTAAGCAATATCGCACAAGCTAGAGTGGTGTTATACTGAATATTACCTATGGCTGAATCACAGCCATGCTGATATTAAATACAACAGCATGATTGTGAGTGTGATATTGTGCTTATACAACAGTACTATTCATTAGAAATTCATTTCATTTAAGCTATTATTTACTATATTAGATTTTCAGTGGGTCAAAAAATGTACATACATTTTGTTAGTATTTGGTGGCATTGCCTTTTAATTGCTTAACTTGAATCAAACACTTGGGGTAGATTTCCAAAAGCTTCAAGTGTTTCTAGATAATTCTTCCTCCTCATTATGCCATTTATTTTGTGAAGTGTACTAGTCCCTTTTTCAGCAAAACACCCTCACATGATTCTGCCACCACCATGTTTCACAGTTGAGATGGTGTTCTTTGAAGTAAAAGCCTTTTCACCTTTTTTCCTTCATACATAATACTAATCACTGTGGTCAAACTGTTTGTGGTCAAACAGTTAAAAAACAATTTGCTTTATCTGGCCAGAGAACACTCAAAAAGGCTTGAGATCACCTGCAAATTTCAGTCTTGCATTTTTTGCTGGTCTTGGAGTAGAGGCTTCTTTGTTGCATGACAGCCTTTCAGGCCATGACTATGTAAGAATCTCTTAATGGTGGTTGTACATAGTTTGGTACGTTATGCCTGCAATTCCTTCACCAACTCCTTTGCTATTTTCTTGGGGTTCAGTTGAATCTTTTGGACCAAAGTTTATTCATCCCTGGGACTTAATTTGTGCCTCTTTCCTGAACAATGCAGTGTCTGAGTGGTCCCACGGGGGCAAAAAGGTACTAGCTCTAAAGGTAGACCCTTAAATACAGGTGGACTCCCAATTAACTCTTAATTATTAAAATTATCCAATCAGAAGATTCATTACATAAATTTTTGGAATGTTCAAAACTGTTCGAACAGACAATCAACTTGGTGTTTGTAAACTTTTGAGCCACTGGAATTTTGATATAGTGAATTAAAGCTGAAAATCATCCTCTCTCTAATTGATTGTTTTAAAATTACCTCTGATGAAGAAAGTAGACTTGCCTTGGTGTATGTAAACTTTGGTTTCAACTATAATTCTTTTTTGGGTCAGGGTGTTCTCAGTGATGGAGACTCTTCAATGTGTAGCACAGTGGACTATAGACCTCCAGAATCCCCAGCTGAGGAAGAGGAGGAAGAGGAACCAGAGCCTGTTGAGCCAGAAGCCTGTTTTACTGAAAGTCTGTGCCTTTGTTATATAATCCACCTTTCATCCTATACTTTAATTACATCTGACATGGTACTATTCATAGTAGACCAATTATTACACAATTAAATGGAGGCAACATCATAGTTTCACTTCTGAAATTTCTTCAAAGGCTTTTCTTTGGTAATTGTTCTCCTGATCATTTTGTTCCATGTGATAGACTGTGTGAGACGATGTCCATGTCTGAATTTGGACATCACTCAGGGAAGGGGAAAGAGTTGGTGGAATCTGCGCAGAACTTGCTACACCATAGTGGAGCATGATTACTTTGAAACCTTCATCATCTTCATGATTCTTCTCAGTAGTGGTGCACTGGTATGTCAGAATCTTTAAAATAATAAATACTTTATTTGCTAAATGTAACAATGTTTAATTTATTGAGAATCAAATAAGAATCATCTTTATCGTCTTAAAACACAAAAATAACATTTTCAGTGACTACTGTGAAGAATATAGTAACTACATTGAAATTAATATGAAAGGCATATAGTGAGGAGTTTAACTCTGCGTCCTTGGAATTTAGGGGGATTATTGTATTTATGCACTGAAATCTTTGCTACAATTTTTTTGTTAGAAAATGACAAAAAATTACTGTAGAACCTGTTGTGCGTGTGTGTGCGTGTGTGTGTGTGTGTGTGTGTGTGTGTGTGTAGGAAGACTTGGATTTTAACAGAGCTTCAGGATCTATTTATTCTTTTGCAGGCACTTTTCAACTCTCTTTTAATAAACTTAACAGAAAATGAAAAAAACAAAACAAAACAGTGCTTTACAGTGCTCTTTTCATAAACTTACTGGAAAATGAGAAACAAAATGCAGTCTCAATAGTTTACATCTTTTTTCCTTATTAAAGTTCAAGTTCACGCTCCATGCGTGTCTATGCGTTGTGTGCAGGCTCCGCCAGCTCCATCTCTCTCTGGCTCACGGCACCTAGAGAAAGAAAATACCACACATAAGTAAGCTGCCAGTACTAACACAGGTGTGGACAATCATGCGTTACCACCCGGTTCAACCCTCATCCTCTCTCCGTCCACACCCCCTATACCGCATAACCCAACCAGCCGTCCAGCCTGTAGCTAACTCCCACCTGGAGAGAAAGGAAATTCAGCCAGATACCAATAAGTGATATGTACATTTGCATTCTACATGCAGTGGAGACACTGTAGTGGGGTGTGATCATAACAGAGTGTAAAGGGGCACCCTAGTAGGTAGTATTGTAAGGTCAGGACCGCCCACCAGGTGGCCAAGCACACAAATGCCACTGCCATTCGTTACTATGAATGCTATGTCATCTAAATACACAGGGGGCATATGCACTGTGCAGGCAGAGTATTTTGCCCATAAAACATGTCCATAAACCCAACTGTAACATGGCTTTGGCTCCAAACAATCCACACAATGACAGACTGACCCATCAGCCTTGGAAACCAAGTTATCCCTTGGAGCCCTGCTCCAATCACTGTAAGACTCCTTGATTATTCCTATGTTAAGCATAGCCTTGGGTTTGTTCTGAATTACATTTTTCTTGTGTTCAGGTAGACAGTAGGGTAGTCTCAATGTGATGCTCTATGAGGTTTGTGCCAAAGGGTAGATGTGAAAATACAGTGGAAAATTTCCCTTGCAACCTGCCAACCTTTGCTGTGACATGAACACAGTGTCTTGGTCAACCCATGAGATGATTCAGAAAAGTGCCTATGCAACAGTGTGTGTTCAGCATGCATGGAGGCACTGGTTCTGTACATAGTGTTACATGAAATAAGACCAGAAATAACACAAATCAATTCCCTCGTGCGCATCTCTGTAATGGCCTGATGAGGTCCATGTCAATTCTTTCAACTGGGACCTTGAATAAAGGTAATGGGCACAATGGTGCTTTTGGGGTGGCCAGTGGATTTGCAGCTGAAATTAGTAGCCTGCTGCACACCACAAATGCTGGCCAAAAAACCTAAGCCATTAGATGGTTGAGTGTTTTATCTTGTCCCAGATGCCCTTCAATAGGATTAGGATGACCTGCATGTAAAATAATTTCCCTGTGGCTCTTTAAGTCTAATAATTGGGTATTCTCTTCTTTTGTGTGAGTGTCCTGTGACAGTCAATATAATTTATCCTTAATTATTGAAAAATAAGGGTTGGTTAATGTGATTTCAGAACCAACATTGATGGCTCTGTCACCACCTCCTCAGCCAGAGCAGCAAACACCCCACACTTCGCTATACTGCAGCAGGACCCATCCACAATCACACTTTTTATTATTTTCCTAAACCCCAGCCAATTTGTCCCCAAAATGGGTGTGATGGGGACTAACTACTACCTCAACACTATGCATTTGGAATGCCCTGGAAATGTACTAATACAGGCATCAGTGTATGCTCATGGTCCTGAAAATTTATGGTTTCCCTGCAGTGCCAGCAAATCTGCCCAGGCTTTGTGAAGGTCCTCACGGGCACGGAGGGTTCTCCCTGTGTAGACAGACCAGGAGCAGGAGGAGACATTGGGGAGAAATGAGAGGAATGGGATTAAAAGTGAGGGGAAATATGGGTCCAGGTTGCCCGTTTCAGGGCCCAGCCATCTCAGTGTCAGGGCGCTGGAACAGGAGGAGGAGAAGAGAACTGAACCATGAACCACAGGCAGGTGATCTTCCTCCAGCTGGATGGCATCATCCAAGGACACTGTCTAGTGGCTCTGCTGTTCCTGCTGGGAGTTGAGCGATGAACTGCTCCAGTACCACCAGCCTAACGATTTGCTCGGCATCCTTCTACTCTGACAGCAGAGGAGGGGGAGGGATGGAAGATCTTTCAGCTGCTGCACATAGATTAAAGTGTGGCCAACCTCACTGAGCTTCAGTGACCCAGAAGCATCTCTTATACTCCAGCTGCATCTGTGAGAGCAGCTGCTGAGCAGCAAGATGGGCTTCCCCCAACAGCAAGGGGAGGGGTCACAGACCCCTTTCATCCTCCAGCCATTCCCACCCAGATGCTCGTCAGTGGAGGCCATCTCCATGACTGTTATGTGTTGCATGGTGGGAGTGGTCACAACAGGAGATGGGCTGCAGCAGCTTCTGGAATGCACATCAGTCCTCAGCTTGAGCGATAGCTTCAAATTGTGGCCTACTGCGCAGGTCAAGGAGGGTTGGTGTTGGGTTTGGTCGAGGTTGGCAATAGACTTTGCTGAGTGGGGAGGCTTCCACATTGCCATCTGAGTCCTCCTCCCAGGTTTTGGCACCACTGTAGAATCTAGTGTGTGTGTGTGTGATGAGGAGGACTTTGGAGATAGGTGGATTTTGACAGACCTTCGAGGGTCACTTTATTCTTTTTCAGGTGCTTTACAGTGCTCTTTTCATAAACTTCCTGGAAAATGAGAAACAAAATGCAGTCTCAATAGTTCATGGCCTTTGCCTCATTCAAATTCAAGTTCATGCTCCATGCATGCGTGTATGTTGTGTGGAGGCTATGCCAGCTCCATTTCTCTCTGGTTCACAGCCCTTACTAAAAACATAATGTACATAAGTAGGCTAATGGTAATAACACACAGGTGAGAACAATCACATGTTACCTGCCAGTTTAACCCGCCTCCACCCATTACCAATGCTCGACCACACAACCTCTACCACACTTTTGGTTCTCGACTGAGAGTACAAATGCAGAAAGCATTTTCATCTATAGTGCCCTCCATTAATATTGGCACCATTGGTAAATATGAACAAAGAAGGCTGTGAAAAATCATCTTTATTGTTTTGATATTTTGTTAAAAAAAATCACAAAAATACTCTGCTCTCATGGATATCAAACAATTGCAAACACAACACAGGTTTATCCAAAAATAATATATCTTTGTTAAATATAGGTTTGCAACAATTATTGGCAGTCCTATGAATTCATATGAGAAATATATATGTGAAATATATTCCCATTGATATTTAAAAACAATTAGTACACCTGGGTGACTGGGAACAGGAAATTGTTCAACCATGACTTCCTGTTTCAGGGGGGTATAAATATGAGGTAACACATAGGCCAAATTCCCTTAGTCACTCATAACAATGGGTGAGACCAAGGAATAAAGCTGTGATGTGCAGCAAAAGGTTGTTGAGCTTCACAAAATGGGAAGTGGCTATGAGAAAATAACACAAGCATTGAAAATGCCCATTTCCACCATCAGAGCATTAATTAAGAAGTTCCAGTCATCTGGGAATGTTTTGAATTAACCTGGAATTGGATGTGTGTCTATATCGTCTCAACGCACTGTGAAGAGGATGGTTCAAGTGGTCAAAAAATCTCCAAGGATTACAGCTGGAGAATTGCAGAAGTTAGTTGCGTCTTGGGGTCAGAAAGTCTCCAAAACTACA
>JANDJT010000032.1:23582293-23605371 GCA_024331685.1 Stegophilus panzeri | reverse complement strand
TCTCCAACCTCATCAGGCGTTATAGGAGAAGACTCAGAGCTGTTATCTTGGCAAAGGGAGGTAGCACAAAGTACTGAATACTGATTAAAAGGGTGCCAATAATTGTTGCACACCTATATTTAACAAAGATTTTTTGAATAAACCTGTCTTTTGTTTGCAATTGCTTGATATCCATGAATGCAGAGTATTTTTGTGATTTTTTTAAAGAAAAGACCATTATTCACTGCCAATATTAGTGGAGGGCACTGTATAATGTTGGACTTTTTAGGTTTAAATACAAGATGTAACATTTAAGAACTAAGTTCATTCAAAATGTGCATTAAAAACAATGGTTACTCGTTGCAGTAATTAAAAATGAATTAAAGATTAAGCACTTGGTTTTTTATCCAAGGACTTTTATTTCAGTAATCACTTTTAATCTTCATTGTACTATATTTTTAATTACTATTTTTTGTTTTTCCAGGCCTTTGACGACATTTACATTGAGCGTCGCAGGGTGATTAAGATTATCTTGGAATATGCAGACCAAGTCTTCACATATATTTTTGTCATAGAGATGTTACTGAAATGGGTTGCATATGGCTTCAAGACTTACTTCACCAATGCTTGGTGCTGGCTGGACTTTTTCATCGTTGATGTACGTTTATTATTTTCTATTTTTTTTAGGTAGCAGTGTGTTCATCTGCCTGATTATGTAGTTTATATTTCTATGGTTTTAAAAATTAATGTCTTTAATGTCTTTAGCTCAAGTGTTTTTTATTCATTTTTTAGGTGTCACTTATCAGTTTAACAGCAAATCTGTTGGGGTATTCAGACCTGGGGCCAATAAAATCTCTCAGAACTCTTAGGGCACTTCGACCTTTACGTGCCCTGTCCAGATTTGAAGGAATGAGGGTGAGAACTTCTCTCAGAGTATAACTTGATATTTTGCAGGTCTTAGTACTCACATTGTATCATCCTTTTTATGACTATACCACACCCCGAGTTCTATGCTTATCATAACATCTATACAGGTGGTAGTGAACGCATTGCTGGGTGCCATTCCTTCCATCATGAACGTACTCCTGGTGTGTCTAATATTCTGGCTGATCTTCAGTATTATGGGGGTCAACCTGTTTGCTGGAAAATACTACCGCTGCATTAATACCACCACAGAAGAACTTTTACCCATCGAGCAAGTGAACAACATGAGTGATTGCATAGCACTAATGCACACTAATGAAGCACGCTGGGTCAATGTCAAGGTCAACTTTGACAATGTGGGCTTGGGTTACCTTTCCCTGCTACAAGTGGTGAGCTCATGTTTAGGTTTTTTATTTTGAAGTATACAGATTCTTAAGTACATTAAATATATACATTGCAGTATAAAATTAAAAACTGCATAATTATTAAGTTTTGCAACATAACTTTGATTGTCCTACCTTTATTTCCTTGCTTCAGAGGGTACATGGTAATTTTAACCTTTTAACAATTTTAACATTTTAACCTTATTAGTGTGTAGCTTTTTTTTTTTTTTTTTGGTAGTCAAATACCGAAAAATACTTTTCTGGTCACAGGCTACATTTAAAGGCTGGATGGACATTATGTATGCTGCAGTGGATTCCAGAGAGGTAACTCATTTGCCTTTAAAAATTTGTAAACACCTGCATATTTTATATAGCATGGAGTATACACTATATATAAAAATCCATGATTTATAAATAATAAATTAGAATTAACTAACGTGCAAAGTAGGAGCAGAGGTTCATTAATTATGTTTTAGAATTTGTTCATACATTTCAAACAGTGTGACAATATCATTTAAATTATTTATTTCTGTTTACTTGCAGGTGGAAGAACAGCCATCATATGAGATTAACATATATATGTATCTGTATTTTGTCATCTTCATCATCTTTGGCTCCTTCTTCACCCTCAACCTCTTCATTGGTGTCATCATTGACAACTTTAATCAGCAAAAGCAAAAGATGAGAACCAGTTCTTTGTATCCTAAAAAAGTTGATATACCATAGACAGAAAAAAATAATTGTGTATTTGTTCTTTATTTTGTACTTAGGTGGGGAAGATCTCTTCATGACAGAGGAGCAGAAAAAGTACTACAATGCCATGAAAAAGCTGGGTTCCAAGAAGCCTGTCAAACCCATACCTCGCCCTGCGGTATGCAGAAATCAACATGAATAAGCAGATCACTGTGTATTCTGTTTCATTTACATTCTAAGACTTGACAATTTTTAGACACTACTCATTTAAGTATGACTAGGATGTTTTCTGTTCTTTCCTAATGGTCATCCATTATGTTCATCACCTTCCAGAATATGATCCAGGGCGTGGTGTTTGACTTCATCTCTCAGCAGTTCTTTGAC
The DNA here is from genome assembly GCA_024331685.1 of Stegophilus panzeri. Lineage (NCBI taxonomy): Eukaryota > Metazoa > Chordata > Actinopteri > Siluriformes > Trichomycteridae > Stegophilus > Stegophilus panzeri. The sequence goes on along the minus strand of JANDJT010000032.1, from coordinate 23,603,008 downwards.
ATTTTCATCATGGTGCTCATTTGCCTCAACATGGTTACCATGATGATTGAGACAGATGACCAAAGTGCAGAGAAAGAAGATGTTCTGTACCAGATCAACTTAATCTTCATTGTTGTCTTCACTGGGGAGTGCATCCTCAAAATGTTTGCACTGAGACAATACTTCTTCACTGTGGGATGGAATGTGTTTGATTTCATCGTTGTCATCCTTTCTATAGCTGGTAGGTTCTGAGCACATCAGTTTTTATTGACTGTGGTGTATTAAATCATGAGCTGGTGTGTGGGTTAAAGTTTAATAAAAGTATGTTGTTGGCTTAAATTGGCTGAATAATTGAATTCAACATTGATCAACTATTAAGATATTGTCCTGCAGCCCCAAATACACAGTGCTACTCCTTTGCTGCTACTGTTTGGATGGATTCTTATATATTGTTTTTGTCTGTTTTCCCAAAGGACTTATGCTGTCAGACATAATTGAGAAGTACTTTGTGTCCCCCACCCTGTTCCGTGTCATCCGCTTGGCTAGAATTGGCCGTGTGCTGCGTCTTATCAAAGGGGCAAAAGGCATCAGGACACTTTTATTTGCTCTGATGATGTCACTTCCTGCCCTGTTCAACATCGGCTTGCTTCTCTTCCTTATCATGTTCATCTTTTCCATTTTTGGCATGTCTAACTTCGCCTATGTGAAAAAGGAGGCTGGCGTTGATGACATTTTTAACTTTGAGACCTTTGGGAATAGCATCCTCTGCCTATTTGAGATCACGACTTCAGCTGGTTGGGACGGGCTACTGCTCCCAATGCTAAACAGCGGTCCTCCTGACTGTGACCCTGACATTGAAAACCCTGGAACAGATGTGAGGGGCAACTGTGGCAACCCAGGCATGGGCATAATGTTCTTCTGCAGTTACATTATCATGTCTTTCTTAGTGGTGGTGAACATGTATATTGCTATCATCCTGGAGAACTTCAATGTTGCCCAGGAGGAGAGCAGTGAGCTGCTATGTGAAGATGACTTTGAGATGTTTAATGAGACTTGGGAGAGGTTTGACACAGAAGGCACGCAATTTTTGGACTATGACCAGGTGTTTGACTTTGTTGATGCGCTGCAAGAACCCTTGCGTATTCACAAACCTAACAGAATCACACTGGTCAATATGGATCTGCCGGTCGTAATAGGAGACAAAATCCATTGTCTAGATATTATGCTGGCTGTCACCCAACATGTGCTGGGAGACACTATTGAAATGGCAGCCATGAGGGAGAGCATGGAGGCAAAGTTCAAGATGAACAACCCAAGTCCTGAATTCTTTGAGCCCATCATCACCACTCTGAGGAGAAAGGAGGAGGAGCGGGCAGCCATTCTGATCCAACAGTCATACCGCAAACATCTCCTCAAGCGCTCTATCCGCCATGCCTCCTTCATGCATCGCTCCAAGAAAAGAAAAGTGAGGTGGCAGGAGGATGACAAACCCCCAGAAACAGAGGGTTTGATAGCACGCAAGATGAATGCTCTCTATGGCAGCAATGCAGAGCTGGCTATGGCTCTGGAGCTTAAGTCTAAGCCTATGCCAGTCAAACCCACTTCATCTGGTCTCACAGTGCCAACCTACCAACGTTCCCGAGGCCGACAGAGAATAGTGCCAGTAGAAGTCACAAATGATGTCGTTCTCCGTTCTGCACCCACAACTATGAGGAACTCTTCGAGTTCAGAGGCGGCAGCAGCAAAAGAATCAATAATATAGTAGAGAGACAATGTGCAGCATTTTTTGTCTTTTTTATGCAGAGAATGATGTGTTTAAATGGAGTATCAGCTGCACAAAAAGAAACCATACTGATGCTCTAAAACATACATCACTATTATAGAGTTATTGAGGTGATGTTTATTGGCGTCCAGTAGTGATTTTTTTTTTTTTTTTTTTAATCACAATAGAATTTTTTTCCGTTATCTGTTCTGGAGCTGATTTGTTTTGTTGATCAACCTGTTCCATGCTCAAAAATGAAACACTGATCCTGTAGAAAAGGTTAGAGTAGTCAGACTATTGATTTCTGTTTCCCCAAAATCTGCTGTATGTTTGTGCAGTCATGTTCACCATTTGAATCTGTCCACTTCTTGGTATTAACACAAAAGTTGTTATAGGATTTTTCACTAAAATGTATTTCCTCACCCTTCACCCTAGAGCTGCTGTAACTCGTCCCTGATTTGACTTGGGGCCTCAATTTCCTTTGCACTATTTTTAGACCCCCAGTTCATAGCCTGCCAGTTTACAGCATGGAGATAGAAAGAGTAGAACAGGCTCTGATCAGTTACATGGGAGGTATACTGTCACATTGGGCACTATGTGCAACTGCATAAGGCATACATAACCAGTACAGTACATACTACCTGTAGTGTTTATTAAGAATCTCTGAATGCACTCAGTCAACCAGGTCATTTAAAACTGATTAGGGCTGTTATATAAGTGGTGAAATGTTTTTAAGAATATAAGTTGACCATACAATTATACCACTATTCTTGTGATTATGACACAAAAGCAAAAATAAGATTGAGATTCCAAGAGTGTGGCAGAGCTATTTTATGACCATGGGTGCAAGCGGCAACCTGGTGCAGAAGGGTGTGGTTAAAATTAATACATTATCAAGAGGTGTGGCTGTGATATCCATTTAAATAAGCTCTTCTTATTAGTGTCAGCACAATTATGTTGTTGTAATGACATACAATTAAATGCATTTTTTGTCTTCCATGCTCTTTTTGTGGGCCTTTGCTCACACGTGTGCACTCATGCTTATTTTGGCTAATTCCTCTTCTCTATGTTGGCAATATTTCTGTGCTTAATTACGCATCAACTAGCTGGAACAAATTATTCGGGAACTTTTTATTAAAGACATGACATTCATAGTACATTCACAAAACTAGGTTGTAAGAAATCTGTAAGGACTGTGGCTGAACCATTCTAAAATGTCATTGCATCAATAGATTTCAAGTGTCACATCCTCTGTTGCATTTCTTCACCCATGTCCCTGCAGGCTCATTAAATGTATTTTTTAAAGTTAATTTTTCATCACTTAAATAGCAACCCAGTAAAAGTGTATGGAAAAGTGTGTGGGGGGGGGGGAAGACAATTAGTTACACTTGTGCTGGGTTAAATAATAGAGCCTTTAGATGTTTAAAATTAATGTTATTAATATAAATTTATAACAGGTTTAACATTTAAAATGAACATTATATTAGTATAATTAGTAGAATAAAATCAGTTTGATAGTTCTCGTAGTCTTTGATAACACAGAGCCATACTTTTTATGTATGCTTAATGAAGTTGTACTTTGTGTACTTTGTGACCAAATTTATTTAAAAACAACTCATCTTTTTTGTAATTCATTAATTTAGTGTTTTTGTAAATACATTGTGGGACATGCTTATTACACTAAATTTGGACTTTTCTTCTCAAGCTGAGTGTCTTTCAGGAAAATGTAATAAAAAAAAAAAAACATCATTATAGTTGTTCGGATTAAGTTTAGTTCAATCATTTTAGATAAAAAAAACCTACAGTATATAGCATGTCAAGCTATGTTTTTTTTTTTTTTTTTTTTTTACTTTGTTCAGAGCAGCAATGAGTAGTTAATATTAATTGATTGTGACTGTAAAGTTATTTTACAATGTTTACAGTTTGTATTGCTATTTTGGTCTAAATGTAGCAACTTGATATTTAATTTATACTGTATGCATTGAATTGAATACATGGCTTTCTGTTTATGTCTTAGAAATCATAATAGGTAATCAGCTAGTTAAATTAATCACTAATCATGGCAAAATATTTTAATTTATTGACAGTGTCAAATAGTTTGTATTTGTGATGAAAATAATTTGTTTTTATTATGTAATGCATCAGCTGAAGGACATTTCTGGAAGCTGAACCATACGTCTTAACCTAATTACTAATGTCTTACTCCTGAAAATGTGCAAATTAATACATGAAGCACTTTTGATTTATCTGTTGCAGATTATTTTAGGAGCTCATAACTCATAAAACTGTGTTCAGAATTGTTTACGTATTGCACGAAGAGAAATTTTAGTGCTTTTGGCTTGTATTGCCTGTATATACATTATGCATATAGAATGTTAGATACTATTTTACCCTTTTCCTTCCTTTATATAATTAAAATAATTTTAAATAAAATGTACATTAAACACAATTTTGACTGAAATAAAAGGTAATGTGATCGATCTGTCTGTATCCTTTCACATACATGTGGCTTAACTTAAAAACTGCATGTCTCTTTTCTCATAGTATACTTTTATAAGAAATAATACACTATCCTATGAAATGACATTTTTGCAAGAGAGGATTCTCAGAAACCTTATTTAAGCACTTTTTATCTTTTTAAGCCCTCTTTGGGTGCTATATGCTCCTCCTCTAACAGCTCTAGCTGTTTTATACCTTCTATTTTCAGTTCTGCACCTCACATAACAAGTGCAAATAACATTGGACTTTAAGCTTTGTTCAGTGCATGTTAATATTTTAATTACCCTAATTTTTGCATATTGCAATATCCCATATTTGTATACTAAATATGTCACTTAACTTGTACTTCCATTTAACCATTAGCTGGATATTTAACATTCAATGTTGAGCACAGTGGACACAATACAGTGGGGGAAATACGAATTGAATGCATCAACATTTTTTTTCGTTAATATAATTACAATGAGGCTATTCATATGAAATTCTCAACAGATATTGGAATTAACTCAAGAAATCTGCACATAGAAAGAAATCCAAACATTAAAGTCCATAAATAAAGTTATGTGTAATAAAGAGGAATGACACAGGAAAAAAGTATTGAAAATGCTAACTGAAATTTATTTAATACTTAGTGGAGAAGCCTTTGTGTGTAAGAACAGCTTCAAGACGCTTCCTGTATGAAGAAATTAATGGGCCGCAGTATTCATTCAAGTGTGATTTTGGCCTGTTCTTCTAAACATATTGTCTTTAAATCTTGTTCAATTGGATTCAAGTCAGATGATTTACTGGGCCATTCTAACACCTTGATTTTTTTCTCTGAAACCAACTGAGAGTTTCATCATCCTGGTGGATGGCAGCAGATTCTATTCTATATATTCTATAGTGTTTCTGGAGCTCTTTCCGAGTGGTCCTTGGCTCTTGGACTACTCTTCTGACTATTCATCTGTCTGGTCAGAAATCTTGCGAAGAACTCCTGTGTGTGTCCGGTTGATGACTGATGTGATGTTGCTTCCTCTTGTGGATAATAGCCCCAATGGTGCTTACTGGAGTATTCAGAAGTTTTGAAATACGTCTGTATCTGATTCCATCAATATGTTTTGCAACAATAAGGTTGTGAAGGTCTCGGGAGCTCTTTGCTTTTACCCATCATGAGATGTTTCTTGTGTGACACCTTGGTAACGAAAAGCGTTTTTATAGATCATCGATTTACTAACCCAGCTGAAATTAATTTGCGCAGATTGAAGGTATAATTGCTTATGGATTTCAACTGGTTCCTTGCCTTACCTTGCCTTGGAGAACTACTTTTTCTAAGTGTGTTCAATACTTTTTTCCTGTCATTCCACTTTATTACACATAACTTTTATTTATAGATTTAATGATTTTTAATGAAAGGATTTCTTGAGTTAATACTGATGTTTGGTGAAAATTTCATGTGAATAACCTCATTGGAAATATATTTACTGAAAAAAATGTTGGTACTTATTTCCCCCACTGTAAGTACACTAAGTAATAAAATATGGACACCATGTTAATAGTTTTTCAGTGACATTTTGTTTGGTATGTTAATTACTAAGCTATAGATATACTATATAGTGTATATATAATTATAAAATTTGTTTAAAAAAATCAGGTCCTGAATATTGACATATATCAGATACAGCAGACGTGTGTGTGTGTGTGTGTGTGTGTGTGTGTGTGTGTGTGTGTGTGTGAGCGCGCGTGCCTGTGCATGTGATTTGAGCTGGAGATGTCATAAGTTCCTTTCATACAGTCAGTATAAAAGGTCAAAATTCAGCAGCAGCTAGTAGTAAAACTCATGAAAACTCATGAACCATTCAATAGTACAATATGGGAAAGGAGAGAGAATTACAAAGGTACGGGTTACTTTTTTCACTTTTACATATGAAACACATCCAATCAGAAAGACTGTCCAACTTTTCACAGTTCACTATGAAAGAATCTCTTAAAGGAACAGTGAGCCTAATGGTACATGAAAGCTAAAACAGGGCATGTAATAAGCGATAAGTTTGACAACAGTGTCGTGTGTGGTGTGCTTGCCATGTTTCCTGTGAAAGTCTTTTGGAAGACATTTTGCTAAAAAGTGTTAGTTTTCCCTATGTATTGGGACTTTTGTGACATCCTATAGAAAAAAATATAAAAAGTGGTAAATATAGTGGTTTATGAATTTGACTATTGCTGCTTGAATTTATAACCCTGGCAGATAAATTGTTGGTTGATAGTAACATTACTGTTGGGTTACTTTAATGTTACATGATAAAACTTGGTTGCTTTTCCATGGATATGTGTGACTTTGTGGCCTTCCATTTTGTGCCTATTTATAATTTACATATGATTATGCAAGTTAATGATAGTGTATCACTTCCAGTTAGCCAAACGCTGACATTCTTAACAAGCCTCTAGATACTGCCACCTCACATCTACCTACACACACTGTATCTATTTTGGTGCATCCAAACAAGCAGTAGAAACTATTTTTTTCTGCTGATGAACTAAATAAACCATCTGATGATTAATGTGAGAACACAGTGCAGCATTCAGATGTTCTCACAACTGGCAGATAGATGATACCGGGCTCTTCCTGTCATCTACAGAACAGTATTAACTCCTAAGTCATGAATCCTGTGCCTGCATTACAATTTACATCAGAGTAGTTTTAAATACTTTACTTTTCATTTTAGTGTACTAAAGTTCAATCATCCATTTTTATCTTTTATGCCTTTATATTAATTATCACTTTTTCTCATATCTTCAGACCCTGTATTGAGAACTGTAAAATCTTTAGTCATCTACTGGAATTTAGTTTCAGATTATCAGTGAATATATAATTGATACATGCATAATTCTGTAACCTAGAGTTCCATAAAATTAGTCATACTTCAGTATTTTAGCTACAGAAATACTTTCTGCACTATACTCTTAGCCAAAATGGTCCTCATTTTGTTCATTTTACTTGCTCCAAATGGATTTTAACATCACATTAATGATATTAATGTATTTTATGTAGACCACTAAGCTAACCCTCTAACTTACTCTATTCCTCTTCCTATGATGTTACAGACTAAACAAAACACCATTTGGTTAAGACGATGATGTAAAATACATCAAGACTGAAGTTTTACCATAAAGATATTTTTGCTACAGCACAAAATCTCTATGTGAAGAAACCTGTTAATGAGAAATAAGAAGTAATTAACCGAAACACAAGCAATAAAAAATTCTAAGCTGTCAGAAAACTCTAAACCAATCGATTTTGGTTTTCTTTTCAGGCATGTTGTCACTTCCACTGCACATGTCTATCACCAAAATTCAAAACCTACAAAAAAACCAAAAAACAAAAAACCCCATTATTTAAAAGAATACTTTCATTCAGTTTGCTGAAATGTTCTATGGTGGGTCTGAGGTTATGAGCTAGCAGCTGCTAGCTCTTGATGTAAGTCAGTACTTCAACAGAAAATGTACAAAATACCTATAAAAAAAACTAATAAAGTGAAATTAAAATACATATCAAACACTTGCGGAACACTTTATTAGAAATGCCTGTACACCTACTGTACACATTCATGCAATTATCTAATCAGCCAATTATGTGGCAGCAGTGCAATGCATAAAATCATGCAGATATGGGCCAGGAGCTTCAGGTAATGTTCACATTAACCATCGAATGGGGAAAATGGGATCTCAGTGATTTTGACTGTGGCATGATTGTTGGTGCCAGACGAGCTGGTTTGAGTATTTCTATAACTGCTGATCTCCTGGGACTCTCTAGAGTTTACTCAGAATGATGCAATAAAGATAAAACCTCCAGTGAGCAGCAGTTCTGTGGACGGAAACGCATTGTTAAGAGGTCAACGGAGAATGGCCTGACTTGCTCAGGCTGACATAAAGCCTTCAGTAACTCAGATAACCACTCTGCATCAGAATGCACAACACATCCAACCTTGATGCAGATGGACTGCAACAGCAGAAGACCACATCAGGTTCCACTTCTGCAATGTTTTCTTCGCACACTTTGGACCCATTAATCCCAATCATTCATCACTGAATGCCACAGCCTATTTGAGTTTTGTTGCTGATCATGTGCATCCCTCCATGGCCAAAATTTACACATCTTCTAATGGCATGGCAATGCACCATGTCACAAAGAAAAAGTCATCTCAAACTGATTTCATGAACATGACAATGAGTTCATTGTTCTTCAGTGGCCTTCCCAGTCACCAGACTCCAATAGAACACATTCAGGATGTAGTCGAACGGGAGATTCGCAGCATGAACGTGCACCTGAAATTGTGCAGGAATTGTGTGATGAATTTATGTCAACATGGACCAGAATCTCAAAGGAATGTTTCCAACATCTTATGTGATCCATGCTATGAAAAACTGGGGCTGTTTTGAGAGCAAAAGGAGGCCCTACCCAGTATTAGTATAGTGTTCCTAATTAAGTGTTTGGTGAGTCTAAATTATTAAAATATTGGATATTATTAAAATATTATAAACAACAAAAATATTGGTTCACCTCAAACAAGAAGTTGGTGATAAGATGCAATTTCCTACCCATAATCTCACAGGAAGTGGCTTTAATTTTGTTCAAATAAGACTAACCCTTTGGATATGCTTAGCTTAATTAAATAATGAATCTTTAATAATTAGGTTTTCTAAACACCTATCCCTCCCCTAACTCAGAATATGTCTTCATGCTTAATGTTTAATTATTTTTCTCAAAAAATATGTGGCATGACTATGTTTAACTGACTAACATCTTGTAAAAATTACAAGTTAACCTAACTGTCTTTGTTAAGCAATATGATGCATTACTTTAATACAGTGTAGATGTCAGAGAGAATATAATAACTGACCTTGAGACAACTGCTGCATAATTTGAATGTCGCACATAAAACACTGTTTTCTGAACTGTAAAGAATTTAAGCACTTAAAGAAAGAATTTAAGCATTCAGAATATGTGCAATAATAGGTCTTTATGTAACTATTGTCTGCACTAAAGAAACTTTGAAAAGGAGTTGTAGGTCGGGTCTATCTTGTATAATGTCTCTTGACCACTGTTAATGTTATTTTTTTCCAGATTATGACTCAGACCTTATGCCTGAATGGTTTAATTTGCATAAAGCCCACTGACTGCATCTTACTATTATTACTTAGTGATAACCACCCTTTACGGTACAAGAAGGCTCATACATTTATCTTTCTCTCGCTCTCTTTCTCTCTCTCTCACACACACACACACACACACACACACACACAACACACAAACACACTCTCTTCTGTATGTAATTCATATCATACACACTGCTGTGGATGTCAGAGTTTCTTGGATGAAAGTCCGACTCAATGAGATCATGAACTACATACTCTTAGGTTGTTTTCTGCTGTCGCTGGTAAACCTCTCAGGTAAGACTTCAGCTAACTGTTTATAAAAAAAGAAAAAAACATTTAAAAATGTGCTTTTTTTTAAGAGCATTTTTCGGGTTTTATGCATAAAAAGTAATCAGAGCAGTTCTGGGCAATTTGTGCTACAGTGTGTAGTAAATCAGTTTAAGGTGTTAAGTCATTTTGGTTGCCTTTTGGTTTATGCAATATTCATCTTTACTAAATATTAGAGCTGTAGAAAGTGTTTTGCATACAGTGTATGTGTTGTTTTCAGTCTTCTACTTCCTCTCCATCTGTGCATAAAAGAGGAAGTCACAAATGCTTCAAAACATGTCTGTGTATCTTGCACTATTTCAGTAATATTGTTGTTGATCTTTGAAATTCCGTGTGTAATTCCATGTTTAAAATAATTCCATATGAAGTGAGTTTCAGTGCAGTCATTGGGGCCTTAGAGCTCATATCGCTGATCATACAACATGTCCTTTTTCCTCTTTCTATCTTATATCCAGTCACGGCTGATTTTCAAGTTCAGCAGAAGCCCAGGTTTTACGGTGTAAAATTGGGAAAACAGGTGGGATTTATATGTTCTGCTTCTGATCTCAGCCTTGGTAAGGCGGTGGTGACATGGTACAAGATTGATAAATATGAAGGGGACAAAGTGTACCGTCAAGAAATGCAGCCACTCAACAATCACAGAGCAGAGCAGCGTTCAGGTAACATGAAGGGTTACTTAACCATTAAGAATGTAGAGGTCCACGACAGCGGCATTTACTACTGCAAGATGAACCACACTTGGGGACGTGGAACAGAGCTCCAAGTATTCAGTAAGTGCGCACTCTCATGATAAAGCTATTCAGTAGGTCTCTAGACCAAAAGCATAAGGTGCATATAGGTCTGCGTGAGCTATCGCAATTGTTTGCCAGTTTTTTTCCTGTAATATATAATTTTCTAAAACAATTTTTTGCACTGTTTTACCCTTGTCTCCATCAGGACTGAGCAAACCAAAAGTGGTTGAAAGGAGGAACAACATGAAAGACATGATCATTTTTTTCCAGAGTTTTCTCCTTATGTTGTGTGTAATCATTCCTTTGGTCTGGTATTACAGACTGGTAAGGGTCACTCCCAACAACACACGCACACACACACACACACACACACGCACACGCACACATGCACACATGCACACGTGCACACACACACACAAACACATACACACACGCGCACACGCGCACACACACACACACACACACACACACAAACACAGATAAAGCTTTACTTGTGTATACTATCCTTAGCATTTCTGCCAAGGCAAAAATTTATCAACATGGGACAGAATAAATAAATAATGTTAGTTTAATTGATGAACATTGGCTGTAACTAATTATTCTTTAGCTTTTTAAAATTCTTTAACTCAGCTCAGAAACATGTTTTGTATGCTGCATGTTTTGTACGTGTACTGTAAGAGTAAAAGAGACATAAGTATCAAATACATAGCGTATATAGTGAAAACAAAGTATTGTACAATAAAACACAAGGTACCTTTTCAGCTTTTTAAATTGCATTTTCCACAGACGGTTGTGAATGCTTACAAGTTCCTAATCTTTGAGTAGTGTGGTGATTATTTAAGTCATCTCTCATCTAAAAGAATTTTAGGATCTATTTTAAATCATCATTTAAGACCAGTAACAATGTGGACTCTAATATACTTTCATGACTCACTGTACCACAGTGTGGTTGAATTCTCAAATCTAACTGGTCAGAAAGTGTTGATTCTTTTTTTTTTGGTTTTTTTAATAACAGCAGTTCTGACAATAGTTCTTGCTACAAGGAAGGGTTATACTAATGACCTTATTCTAATATGTCATTTCTAAAACTATAATCGTACCACTCATTTTTGCACTTTGACCTCACTAAAATGAACTAAAAATATATATATACCGTCACCATCCACTTTATTAGAAACAACTGTACAACTGATCATTCATACAGTTATCTAACCAGCCAATCATATGGCAGAAGTGCAATGCAAAAAATCATGCAGAAACAGGTGAAGAGATTCAGTTAATGTTCACATCAAACATCAGAATGGGGGAATATGTTGTTGGTATGTTGGGCTGGGTTGAGTATTTCAGAAATTGATGATTGCTTGTGATTTTCACACACAACAGTCTCTAGAGTTTACACAAAATGGTGTGAGAAACAAAAATCATCCTGTGAGCGGAGGTTCTGTGGGCTGATACACTTTGTTGAAGAGAGAGATCAGAGGAGAATAACTCGACTGTTTAGAGCTGACTATAGTAACTCATATAATCACTCTTTTCAACTGTGGTGAGCAGAAAAGCATCTCAGAATGCACAACACATCAAACCTTGAGGCGGGTGGGTTACAAAAGCAGAATACTACATCAGGTTCCGCTCCTGTCAGCCAAGAACAAGAATCTCAGGCTATCATGGGCACAAACTCACCCAAACTGGACAGTTGAAGACTGGAAAAGACACATCATATTTTTTCTTTCATCCGAAAATTAACTGAAGCTCTTGACCTGTATCTGCATGACTTTTATGCATTGTGCTGTTGCCACACAATTGGCTGATTAGATAACTGCATGAATGTGTAGTTGTACAGGTGTTCGTACTAAAGTGGACGGTGAGTGTATATATAATAAGGAAAACACATTTAAGTGTAGAGTGAGCTTATTCACAAAATAATTTTCTGAATGACAACGCTTAAAGTGACTATGAAACAAAACTGTTAGCCCAGTGGTTACGATGTTGGACTACTGATTGGAAGGTCATGAGTTCAAAATCCCAGCACTGCCAAGCTGCCACTGCTGGGCCCTTGAGCAAGGCCCTTAACCCTCAACTGCTCAGATGTATAAAAAAAATAAAAGAGAGAAATGTAAGTCGCTCTGGATAAGGGCGTCTGCCAAATGCCGTAAATGTAATGTATATGTAAACTCTTCAACCTCACTGTTCAAGAACTTCAAATAGGAATTTGTTCATTTACTACAAAGAGAGACTTCCTGTCTCTGCATTTTTATGTAGCATAAACCTTAACATTTATTTTGATGATTAATTATGGATGTTGGCACTACATTGTACTTTGTAGCATGATTTGCAGTTAATAATTGTGTAACAATTAGTCAAGAATGAACAAAGAACATGCAGCACTACGGTGTAGCCTTCTAACCTGAATGTAGATTAACATGTGCTCTCTCTCTCTCTCTCTCTCTCTCTCTCTCTCTCTCTCTCTCTCTCTATCTTGTTATCAGGAGCAAAAAGAGGAAGCCATATATGAAGAGCCTGAGCGTGATCATACATATGAGGTGCTGTTTTTAATTACTTTGTTATATAATTATTCACACTGTGTGCAGTTAGAAGGGTGGGAAATATAATTACCTTTTTAATTACCAATTACCTTTAAATAAACACCAGCCCTTTGTTCTGAGTTTATGAAGCAGCTTAACAGCATTGAGTTTTTGGTTGGTTAATTCTTCAGAGAAGAGAGCCGCAGCCATTGTAGCATGTCTTTACAGGAAGAGGTAGTGTTAAGAAATAGAGAAGAGTGCACAGAAATTAACTGCTATTATGTCTTCAGGCCCACCACTTCTCTTTTTCTTTTACTCCATTTATGCTGATTTACAATTTTTCTTTTTTGTTCACTGGCATGATCCCTTTATCATTGTCATTTTCTGTCTCTCTATTTCTTTTTTCTTTTATTTTTTTTTTGCTGTGTTTTGCCTTCTCACTGTATCTCTCTTCCACTTTTCTCAATGCATCTCTGTTTAATGTCCTGTCTGAATTTTTCTTTCGTCTGTCTCTTTTCCTCTGGCTCCAATTTGGGTTTTCATTTTCTGCCTCTTTATCTGTTTCTCTCTTTTTTTACTGTCACTTTTTTGCCTATATTTCTTTCTGTTTTTTGTCTTTGCTTCTCTCTGTCTTGCCTCTTTTGCAACCTCTCTCAGGGTTTGGAGATCGAGCACTGTGGGGACCTCTATGAAGACCTAACTGCATTTGCTCAAGAGCCAGACACAGAGGCAGCCTGGGAAGTCGAGTCTCCAGAACAAGAGTGATAAAGTCATGATGCAGAATACGTATCATGTAGTAGGCCATCAGAACTACATGATTGTCTTGGAGAAAGTTTTATTGTGGATTGAAAAATTAGGACTACATCACACATTACATATACAATATATAAAAAATTAAGCATAGTACACAAGGTATTTTATTTTTAATTTACATCATGTACCATGCTAAATTTTTCCTACATCCACTCTATATAATATAATATATAATATATAATATATAATATAATAAGCCTTGCACTTACATAGTACTTAGTTTCTTTTGTATTCTTTTGTTTCATTAAATGGCAATATTCAATAACTTTTTTATTCACAGCTTAAACTTGGTTTGTTGAAACTATTCATTTTATGGTGCTCTATATATTAGTGATGAAAATATTTTTTAAAAAAGATCTTCATGGAAAGGACCAGTTATGAAATTTGTTCCACTGGAATAAAGGCATGTGGCCATCATCTGTGTTCTCTTTCACTTCATATCTATTTCCAAACAAGCGACCATGATGTTCAGGTGATTTTCCACAGTGCCAACCATTTATACACATTTTAAAAACCTCACACTCCCATACATGCTCAAACGCTACGATATTAACTTATATGTCAAATATGTTAACTCAAAAATAATAACGTGCTTATGGATATGCTTAAAGCACATACACACTAAAAGTATCAAAACATGCGTTCAGGTTTATAGCAATATGAACCCAAAATACATATCTAAATACACAACAGATGCAAAATGTACAACTATAAGATGGTAAAAACAATTCTACATCTAATGTATTAAGTTGCTAAGAGATGCTAAGTGTATAGGAAGACATGCTAAAATGTTTTTCACTGACAAGATTTATTTAGCATTATTAAAGGACTGCAAGATAAAAAGAGAGAAGGAATGGTCAACTGTGTTTAGTGTCAACTTGTTTCACTGACATTACACAGCTTTAAATGTAACTACAGATAGGTATAAGGTATAATGTGTTGTTTTTAATAAATGGAATTAAATTAATTATATTGTAGTCATCTGCAAATGTTGTAGTATAAGAGGAATTTGCAATCTGCAGTAAAATAGTAATAAACTTCAGTGTGGTAACAGCACAGTAACTCCATTTCACATCGGGCCTCATTACACCACCCTTTCAGTGATAATTTTCCTATAACACACCTTTAATTTAAAGGAATTTAATTCTTTTTACCGTTTCTTAAAACAGAAAAACAGAAAAAATATATTATATTTTTTACTATTATAACTGCTATAGTGGTATTTTACTGTTTAGCAGTGATGTAGCACACATTTCCTGGCCTGTGCAAAGGCAGTATGTGCAAGCTTCTTCCTCTGTCTTAAATATGCAAACTTTTTCACACAGGAAATGTTAAGGGAGCTACTCGACATGAGTAGTCAGTTCCACTACTCTGCCCTGCAGTGACGCCTCAGCTTTTCAGTGCACTAAATTACAGCAAAAGGAGTGCCATCCTGTGGTCAAGACTGGTAAACAAGAAGTGTTTTTCACTTTTGTCCCCACTCATACAAATTTACATACTCTACATTTCAGAACTGTAGATAAAGAGCAATGAGAATAACTTGCTGTAATGTAATTTATAAATAAATAATCACACTTGGTTATAAAGCAGTCAAAGCAATCAAAACATATGAATGAGTGATTTTTAATTAAGATGCAAACATTTCTTGTAACACAATACTACCATGTAGCCTAAGCTGATTAAAACTGACCGCTCTGAAAGATTTAAATATATACAAACTTATATACAACTTAAGTTGTCACCAGAGGTCCCACAACAACAATTATCTAAACAAAAACACAGTAACATGTACAGTAATATTTATAACCATGTTACACCCACCCCTGCTGAATTTCAGCAAAATTGTATAAGTTTCAAAAGCAAAAGATTTACCAGTCCACAAGACAGGTTCCCAGAAAGGAACATTTGTGAAGAAAAGTAAAATAAAGAAAAAAATTGTACATTCAAGATTAGAACATTAATGAACACAAGGAATAAGCTACTATCAGCTACTAACACTTTATTCCCGGAAAGCTTCAAAAACTGATCTAGAGACCATTTTAAAATAACCCTTGGGGTCATGGCTCACATCTTGTCTGGACATGGTATATATCAGTCTGTTCACTGGTTTAATAACACGTCCAAATCGTGATATCACTCGAGCAAATCCACTTGGAATGTCATCGTTGACATGCACTCAGATGGTTTGATTATTGTTCGAATCACATGGCTGGTTTGGTAGAGTTACAGTAACAGGAGACTGCTCTGCGAGTTCAGTAAGTCCACCTGTCATTCCTTCCGCCGCATCGGGCTCATCAGCTGCATTGACAGAATAAGACACTTCACTGGAAAGAACAGGATCAGCTCGATCAGAGCTATCATCAGGTAACTGAGATACCCATTCCAGAGTTTGATAGGTACAGTCTTTGACACAAGAACCTGAACAAGTTGTCCCTGTGCGATAACAGACAGCGGTTTCATCCATTATAGGCACAGATTCAGCCGGATTGGGGACAATACTAGCAGAGTCATTAACAACCATCTTACTGGTGTCAACATAAGAACCTGCATTGACGGTCTCATCTGAACAGTTACTATCAGAAACTCCACCAACAGTAATCCCATCCTGTGTGAAGCATGAGTTAGTATTAGGCAAAGAGGAATTTTCAAAGGTTGATGAGGGACTATCAGCTTCGACATAACTTGAAAAAAGCAGAGATGTTGAATCATTACAGCAAGCATCTGTCATAGGAAGAAGGTTGGCCAACAGCAACAAATTACGGTGAACTACTTTTTCCTGTCCAGTGACAGAATCATGAATTCTGAATGTGTTTGTGCTAGGAATTTTGTCAACCATGGTATACACAGTTGATTCCCAACGATCAGCAACTTTTTTCTTCCCCGTCTCAGCACGGTTTGCCAAAAGTACGTGATCAGACACTTCTACATTGGACCCTTTTGCCTGTCTGTTGTACAGCACAGCATGGCGGTGTTGCTCCATAGAAGCGAGTTTTTGGGCTATGGTCATAGCTTCAGAAAAATCCTTTGACAGGGAGGACACATACTTAGAGTAATTTGATGATGCTGAATCACTCAAAACACTGCGAAACATCATGTCTACAGGCAGACGGGGAACCCTCCCAAACAGGAGATAAAAGAGTGCAAACCTCGTATTCTCATGCACTGTACAATTATACATGTAAGTAAAAGTCTGTAACCATCCCAGCCAACCATGTTTCTCACCAGGAGGCAAAGCACAAATCATGCCACCAAGTGTCCTGTTGAAACATTCAACAGCATCATTCCCCATTGGCTTGTATGGGGTTGTATGGGATTTCCTCTCACCTGAAACTCTGAGAAGTTCACTGATAAGGTAGCTTTCAAAACTAGCCCCTTGATCGGAATGAATTCTCTCCAGAAACCCATAGATACAAAAGTATTTATCCCACAAAACCTTGGCTAACTGCCTGGATTGCTGGTGTTTACATGGGAAAGCCTGTGCCAGTCTAGTGAAATGATCAGACACAACAAGAACATCAACAGATTTGTTCTTCAAATTTTCTACTGACCAGTAGTCAATGCAGACAATCTGTAGGGGTCTGCTGGACAGTATATTCACTAGAGGGGCTCTACTATCATCTAACAAGTGAGGCTTTGCAAAAGGCTGACATGGATCTGATGACTGCAATGTGTCTGTTCGAGTCTTTGAGATCATGAGTTGTATCACTTCAAGACCAATTTGACCATTCTGCAAAGAACGTTCCCGGTTTGTGCCAGTCATATAAAGATGAACTACAGCTGGGCAAAAAGCAAAAAGCGTTTTCAGATGAATCTATAGAGCATGAAGTAACTCTGAAAGGCCAGGAGCAATACCAGGTAGAAACATTCAATGTCATTATTGACAAGCTAGTCAGCTGATGAGACCATAGAGTGGATGCATACCACAACATTAGTAACAGGTTTGGGATTCTACTGAACATGGAATCTGAGGATTTGCCCACTGTTCGTAAACAGGCTGATGCACTCTGCACTTCATATCATTATGATTTAGATCAGAGCCTCACAGATGAAATTATCCAGTTCAGATGCTTCGTAGAGTGCTAGCAGGATACATCTCATCAAAAACTGCTGCAGGTGCTCTTGAAACATAGTCTGCAATCAACCTTCCCCAATGTGTTTGTAGCCCTACATATTTTTTTGACATTGCCAGTTACAAACTGTGAAGGAGAAAGATCATTTTCACAGATGGCAAGTATTAAAAATGAACTCAGAACAATGCAAACGCAACAGCGCCTCAGTGCACTGTCACTGATGGCCATTGAATCTCAGCTGGTCAGGGACTTGGACTTTGATGACATTGTAACTGAGTGTGTTAACAGGAAAGCCAGGAAGAAGTTTTTCTAAGGGCAAGAGAGCCCCTGAGGATGAGAAGAGGAGAAAGACAGACAGAGGGAGCCCCTGAGGTTAAGAAGAGGAGAGAGACAGACAGAGGGATCCCCTGAGGAGGAGAGGAGGAGAGAGACAGACAGAGGGAGCCCCTGAGGAGGAGAAGAGGAGAGAGACAGACAGAGAGAGCCCCTGTCAACATCATTCAAGTTGATCTATGCTGTTTGCATCCTTTTCATCACTAGAAGGGGAGAGGAGGAGAGTAGAGAAAATAGGGGGAAATGAGGAGAGAGGGAGCCCCTGGAGACCTGAGGAGAAGAGGACCAAAAAAAACATCTGGAGACAGGAGAGGATGAGAGAGAAGGAAAGACAAAGAGCCCCAGAGAGACAGAGCTGAGGAGGAGAGAGACAGACAGGAAGGAAACATTAACAGGTGTGTGTATGTGTGTGAGCTACACTGTGCAGTGAAATGTCTTGATATTGTTGCTGCTGGTCCAGGAAATCATTGTTGCAATCATGTGGTGTAAATCCTGTATGATGGAGAATAACTACAGGTGTTGATATTGTCCGTCAGGTTGTGATCATAGGCTGTAACCTGTCAGTGTAAATCCTGTAATAAGCTATAATTTCCTCTGGCCACACAGTGGGCATTTAGACATATATGCTTGTATCTAAAAGAACAAAAGGTTTCACCCGCATTTGATTCAAAAAGATGTCTCAGCCATGCTACACACATGGTGAGCAAATTATGTCTAAACTTCCCAAAGTTGGTCATATACAATCACAATCAACTAACATATCGTTAAACAAATCACTGAATATTCAATTTTACATTATTTGTTAGATAAACATATATTATATTACAGAAATAATCTCATTTTGCGGGAGCACATTTTTACCTACCCCCTCTCAGAATGAGATACACTTCTTTGCCGGAAGAAGGGGTGTGATTTCACCAGTATATATAATAAACCAGTATATATAATATAGCAAACGACTCACTAAGTACTTAATGTCTCCACCATAGGTCCCACAACAACAATTAACTGAACAAAAACAAGGTAATTTTGGTAAAAGTAACATTTTAACCCTGTTACACTTGGAGGAAATTCCTACCAAAGAATTCTGCTGAAAGAGAAACAGAAAGCACTGGACCTCAGACAGCGCCAATATATTTCTATAATTTGTATTGACTTTTTAAAAATTCTTTAATACCCATTAGTGACTTGATTAATTTTTACATTTCTAAAATTGCTGTTGCAATTATTTGACTCTGACGCTTGTATGTTAATCTTAATCCAGATAGGCTTGTGATCTGTTAAACTTGAGGTTTATACCTAAAATGATTCCACTTTAATGGGTATAACTACTCATACCCAATATGTGACAATTTGAAGCTCCAAGTGTATTCTTTTATCTGGTAATCGATTTCTTCAAGCACCTGTCAGACCCACCCTTAAACATACATTTCTTAAATCACATTATTGATTATTCCAGAGATTTAACCAGCACTGGATGTTATTTATGCTGAAGGGCATTTTGATCATTTTGACCTTGATCTCTGAAAATAAAGCTTTCTTCATATTTAGTTAGTGCCATATATACTGATAACAATGAATTGAGAGTGATCATCAAAATGATTATTCATCTACCTTATCCATGGTTTTGATAACTGAGTATTTGATCTTTATCATTTCGGAATGGATACCACTGTTGACCATTACTACCATTGGAAAACCATACATCATTTCCCCACTGACTCCTCCAAAACGATACCCATGGTTTAGAAGCTTGAGTTTCTTGAATAAAGTAACAGTAACCTTCTGTACAGTTCTCTTTAACACATTTCTAATACATCTGGCATTAAGAGACCAAATAGAAATCGATACTTCTTCCCTTTGTGTTTATTTTGATACTGCACACATATACTGTTCTGGCACTGAATTTAAAAAAATATTGTTTTTGCTGGAGTTTTTAATTGAAGAAAATGCATAAAGCTATAGTCATATAACAAATATATTTTAGCACATGTCAAACAGGACCACAAAAAGTGTTAATTATCAAATATTTTCAAACATCTATGCGCGAGTTTCACCTTACCGACTTGTTTCCGGTTTTAACCTGAACCTTCTTTAATAAACTGCGAACAACTTTGTTGTACATCATCATTTCGGTGGCGTTTCACACTCGCTGTCTGAGGTCCAGTGCTTTCTGTTTCTCTTTCAGCGGAATTCTTCGGTAGGAATTTCCTCCAAGCTCCGGTGTGAATCTCACACACAAGTAAAGACGTGAAGACCGCATACTGACGTCCCCGTGATCTGGCCACGCCCATAGTTTGATCAACAGCGATTACATTGAGAAATGACCTGAATAACCTAAAGTTTAGAAAAAAATGCATTAATATTTTAGCCAGTTAAGTATAAATAGGATAACCTGAGATAATACATTTAGACATATACATAACCATATACAACTATAAACACACACACACACACACATACACACACACATATCTATCTATCTATCTATCTATCTATCTATTATTTTGCTATCTACTATATCAGTGCATTGTGTTTGTGGAAAATGT
>JANDJT010000032.1:23526896-23539568 GCA_024331685.1 Stegophilus panzeri | reverse complement strand
TGAAGGAACGATGAATGGAGCCCTTTACCGGGAGATTCTTGAGAAGAATCTGCTGCCATCCACCAGGATGATGATGAGACGTGGGTGGAGCTTCTAGCAGGACAACTATCCAAAGCATACAGCAAGAGAAACTCTCAATTAGTTTCAGAGAAAAAAAATCAAGGTGTTAGAATGGCCCAGTCGATCACCTGACTCGAATCCAGTTGAACAAGATTTAAAGACAATATGTTTAGAACAATGAGCCAAAATCACACCGGAATACTGCGGCCCATTAATTTCTTCATACAGGAAGAGTCTTGAAACCGTCATTACAAACAAAGGCTTCTCCACTAAGTATTAAATACATTTCAGTTAGTGTGTTCAATACTTTTTTCCGGTGCCATTCCTCTTTATTACACACAACTTTATTTATGGACTTTAATGTTGTGAATTCTTTTATATTTTCAGATTTCTTGAGTTAACTCTGATGTCTGGTGAAAATTTCATGTGAATATCCTCATTGGAAATATATTTACTGGGGAGGAAAAAAAAAAAAAAAATGTTGACTCGTTCAATACTTATATCCCCCACTGTATTTCTTCCTGTTCTCAAGTGAGTTGTGTTACAGTGATTTGGTTTCATTACACAGGTAGGAAAAGTCTGCAATTTTCAGGCATGCCTTTCCAGACCTGGAAAACTACCGAAATTTAAAAAACATTTCTGAATCGGTTGTTGTTTTCTTATTCACTGCACTAACACAGCCTTCTAATGCAAATCACGTTTGATCTTTAAATATTACTTGATAGTTTTAATTTAAAAATTAGAAAGACAACTGAGAATTGTAAAACTGGAAACATTTTTTTCATGATAAAAAGCCAAGCTATCTTTACTTGAAGAATTATTATTATTTTACTTTACTTCCTTTCTGTGCACTACTATGCAGTCCAATCAATCAATAATTATCCCATACAATTACCAACTTGTCGTTACATTCCTTTCACGTTTTGCTATCTTACTTTCTTGAGCTTTATCTCCTCCCTGATGAAAAACAGCAAGTTAGGCTAAACAGTTGTGAAATGGCGATGTTTCATCTTTGTATTTGTTCAATAATTCTGGCCCATTTCCTCTGCAGTGGATCAAAGAGAAGATAGCACAGACACTGAAGACACTGCAGAAGCGCTACGTGACCACAGATGCACCGGTGACCAGCGAGGACTCTGAGGCCAACCAGCTCTGCTGTGCTCTGGAAGCCGTGTTCATTCATGGCCTCCGGAGTAAACACATCCGCGCAGATGGAGCAGGAGCACGCAACCGCAAAGGAGGCTCACTTCCTCAGCCTGTCTTCTGGAACCTGCTTAAAACCATCACTCACAGGCATGTCATAGGTTACCTGGCCCCAATTGACCTAGTCATTGCTGTTCAACGGCCTTTAGTCTGCAAATCAACATAATTATTTTGAGGTTGAGAGGCTTTTCTGTTCAGAATGTTTAATGAGGAAATGTTTCCAAGATCATAGGGTAAATTTGTGACTAAGATTGAGACAAGCTGTAGGATTAGTTGAGTCATGTTATTTGGTAATTGTCTCTGGAGTTGTCTCCAGCACTGGTCAAGTGATCCTGCTCTGCATATTTAGACCTATGGGACAGTTTTGGCCCTTAGACTCATTTATTGACTTTTTGTTCTGTTCTCTTACTCCGATACTGATTGACTATTTAAGTCAATCAGTTCTTGTTATTGCTGTCAGGTGAAATGCTCCTCTTTAGTCAAACCCTAATCAAGCTCAAATAGTGCAGGTTTTTGTCTTACTTGGATATGTGATTAGTAATTGCTATGTAATTTGGTTTAGACAGAACTTGTCATTTAAAGTATTATACTTGTATTTAGGGTATGTTGAACTAGTGCCTGAAAAACTGTGAGTTCAGTTTCTCAGGTCACTTTTGGCCCTTTTGAGGAAAGCCCTTAACAGCTCCAGAGGTCTTGTATAATAGCCAATCCCTCCTGGATTTCAAAGAAATTAATGCAAACCCCGCAATATTCGGAGGAGCTTGCCATTTAAAAAAAAAAAAAAATTACCACATATTTTATGCAGATTTGGTCCAAGATGTGTCATCTGATGATATCATTACTACACCCATTTAGCCAAAGCCCTCTTCGATTCATGTGTGTTCAACATGAGTACAGCTAAAAGGTCCCATTTACCAACCAACATTGCTGCGAAAGAACGTGCAAAACAATTTCGTGCAACTGCAAGTTTGCCAATGCAAGTAGTTTTCTGCAAAAAAAAAAAAAAAAGCACAAAAAACTCAGAAAAAAGTTGCATCGCAAATTTAGGAAAAGTCACAGCAAAATCAAGCATTTTTGACTGCAACAATCACAAAAAAACTAGTAGCTAACTTTGTGCACGGATTCCTTTCAAGTTAAGATATATGGAAAGGAAAACCAAAAATTTCCACTTGGAAATTAAGTAAAGTGTTATTTATTTATTTATTTATGTATGTATGTATGTATCGCACGGTGGCTTAGTTGTTAGCACGTTCGCCTCACACCTCCAGGGTCGGGGGTTTGATTCCCACCGTGGCCCTGTGTGTGCGGAGATTGCATGTTCTCCCTGTGCTGCGTGGGTTTCCTCCGGGTACTCCGGTTTCCTCCCCCAGTCCAAAGACATGCATGGTAGGCTTATTGGCGTGTCTAAAGTGTCCGTAGTGTATGAATGGGTGTGTATGTGATTTATGCCCTGTGATGGATTGGCACCCTGTCCAGGGTGTACCCCACCTTGTGCCCGATGCTCCCTGGGATAGGCTCCAGGTTTCCCCATGGCCCTGAAAAGGATAAGCGGTATAGAAGGAGGATGGATGGATGCATAATGTGTGTATGTGTGTAATATAAAAATATATATATCATTGGAAGTGTTGTGTTTACACTTTGAGACCCATCTTAAACCCTCCTTTTGTTTGGTATATCAGAGTGACAAGACTCGTTTTTTGAGTGAATTAGCGATGAGCTAATGAGCCTCTTTTCTGCTAAGGACCCAAACAGTTCTGAGCAAGCAGAGAAACCACTCCAGTGGAATTTTCACATGAGCAGTTAAGCCTAGACTGCTTTCAAACTATTTTGTTGTGATTAGCTAACTGTACTCAATATGACAGGACTTTGTGGGTGGGATGACTGGATGTAGGTATTCAGTCTTTTCTTTCAGTGTGTGGTTAAAAATTGAGACCCTTTCATCAATTTACATCTGGACTGAAAGTAAAATGAAAAGAAGGAAAGGGATGAGAACCTGTTAATTGAATAGTTTGGATTTACTGCCAGTTAGATTAATACTGCTTAAATATGCATATATACTGCCAGGCAAATACAAGGCAAAAAAAAACATATTTAACTGAATGGCAGTCTGGTAAGTGATATCACTCATAATATGAATATGAATAAACAGTGACCACATGAATATTGCTACCAAAGTAACATAATTTTCTTTATTTCCCTCTGAGGTGTAAAATTAATAATTGTATGACGTCGTCTAATGGTTGGGCGGTGAAAGTTTTATCCACAGTTAGCTGCAAACAGTGAGACGGTGTAGTGCAGCATGCCGATGGAACAAGCCTGTCAGTCATTTTAGACTAGCAATGGCACAATGAAATGTATGTCTTAACTGAAAGATTTGAAAGGGAAAAACCAAAGTAAAATCTGCATTGTAGACACAAATTCATTCACTCGTTTATGAGATCAGCTTGAATGTGCGGCTCATCACACGCAGTTTCAATTTGTACAACTGTCTCGTATTTATTATGAACCTGGATGCATGGATACATTTTGTGACATTACTGCATTTTCTAGCTTTGACTGAGCAGTGCACAATATGGAAAAAGAAACCATATCCCTGCTGATTTGATTTATTACCAGACATTTAAAATGGTCCAGATGAAATCACCTTAAAACGTTCGTTTTGTCTTTCAGAGACGTGATTCTGGAGCTAGAGGGCCTTAGCTTCATCAACTCCGACGTAGGCCGATGCAGGGCATGGGTGCGCTTGGCACTGAATGATGGACTATTGGAGTGCTACCTGATTTCACTTCTCCGTGAGGGCACCAAGCTGGGGGCCCACTACCAGCCTGGTGCACTGCTCCTTGACCCTGAGGAGCGTGAGGTGCTACTCAGCCTTCTGCAAGGACTGGCATCGCTTGCTTTCCAGCTCTCCTACAAATCTGCAATGCTCAATGAGTGGACCACCACACCGCTGGCACTTGCCGGTCTATGTCCACTGCTCCCTATTGATGATTTGGGGCCTCCCTCTTCACGCAGAGAATCCTGGGATACAGCATCACAGTCATCTGGATCCGGGGGCTCGGGGAGAGGTCAGGAAGGCAGGACTCCCTCAGACCTCAGCCTGGACACAGCTGGCTCTTGCCATCTCTCTTCCAGCTTTGGCTCGGAAAGAGAGAGCTGGAGCTGCCAAACAGAGAACAAGAGCGCACTTGGAGAGTGAGTAAGCCAAAGCATAAATTTGGGTGGGGATAATAGAAATAACTTGGAGAAATGTTTAAATAAAACCTGGGTGGGCAGATGAAAGATGTGGGTTTCTTGTAAGGTTTAAAACATGAACGTGATACTTTAGTCTTATGTTTTATGACAAGATTGAATATAGTATTTATGGCTAGTCTTTCTTTCTTTCTTTGTTTATTACAGATGTTTCTGAAATCCTGTTGAATTATATTGACTCAGTCATCTGAAATGTCTGTCTGTTGTTTCAGAATGAGTAGCTCCTCTAGCCAAGATATAATAAAAGACCTTGATGTGCTTAGCCCTGCTGCAGACAGAATGATCGAGTCCTCTCCTCACAGCAGTAGTGATGAAGACTCCTCTAACAAACAGGATATACACCAAATGCTTGAATGTGCCACGGATTTATCTATCCCCAACGCACACTCGGTTGTTTTGGAGAGAGAGCCGTTAGGAGAGGAATTAGCAGAGCCTGCACCTGCCCTTGTAAATATAAGACCAATAGATGTTGAGTCTTGCATCGTAGAAGATCAGAAGCAGGATGAAGACTCTCCTTCTATTTCGTTTGATACGTCCACCCCTATGTTAACCTGTCAGGTTCTGACTTCTGACTCATTGGCTCCCGACACTCTTGCTCCATTGATTCCTAGTGACGTTGAGCTGGTAAAAAACTCGGAGAATTCTTCTTTCCTTCACACTTGTAATGCTGTGAGCAGGAAAACATCTGCAGGCTCTGTCTGTTCTCACCATGTAAGTTTCTTAAGTCTCCCATTATCTAATCCGCAAACCATTCTCACACTCTGGTTCTATAGATCATCAACTGCTGAAAAAAATTGAGTTTGTGTACATTGTTGTAATTGAATGGAGCTGAATGCATGTTCATGAGACCATCTCACTCATGTTTCTCAGAAATCCAGGTCCTGGATCTCAGAGGAGGATATTTATAAGCCAGATACTTATGCAAGTGGAGTTTCTGAAGAGCCTGATGTTGTAGAATTTGCCCAGCTTAATGGAACGGTATCTCCTGTTGCTGAACCTGAATTCCACCAATCTCCACCTAGTGTGGTTCGTCGGAGACAGATTGGTAAGTGGATAATGACATTACATATAAGATGTCCACCTATTATACAACTATTCTAAAGCTTATTCTCCCCAATTACTATTTTACTGGAGCAGTCAAATCCTAGTGTTGGTGCCCTGACAATAAAAATGCTTTATTGTGTTTCTTGTTGATTACATTACAGCTCCGGTTGATTACATGGCATGTTGATTACATGGCATGTTGATTACATAGCATGTTGATTACATTACAGCTCCGGTTAATTCTTAACTATTGCCCTATCAGTGGATATCTGCATTTTCAGCTGATTTATGCTCAGCACACTAATATTCTCTAATCTTGCTCATGTTGATGATGAGAATTTGACCCCTGTGCCACCTCAAATTTATACTCCAGTGAAACAGGAAGTGGATAACCACTAAAGAGTTCCTAAACTCTCTGAATTTTAAACGGGGAACATGCTTTAGTTGCATTCATAAGGATTTTGTAAGGGTGCCAGTAATTGACGTATGGGTTTGTTAAAATGCATTTTTTAACAATTTTCTTAAAATATATTTACTTCATTTAAATATAAGATTCTCTCCAATTGTTTTGTGTGAAATCAATCTATAAAAATATATATAAATATTGAAACAGTTCTCCAAGTATAGCTGACTTTGTGGACCAAAATGTCACACTGAGCTACACAAGTAGGAACTGCTTTCACTAATGAGAATGCAAATGCTATGTGATTCCTGCTGTGTGACTTTGATCACGTGTCTAAAGTAGGGAAGTGGCTCAGGCTCAGACTCGCACCCTAATGTTTCCTGCACTGCAGCCTTAGGAATGTGTGAGCTGGCGATTGTCCTGTTTCTGTGCACGTGTTAGAAAAACCTGATAATTAGCATAATTTGGGGAACTGAAAAACACAAGTACCTTTTCACAGACCGGTGGTTTGCATTATATGATCATACACGTATACATGTTTCCTGTTGACAAGCTTCTGTTTAAACTCTGGTTTATTTAGCCCTTCCTCTTAAAAAAGGTCTGGACATTATTATTGGATGTCATAAAAAAATTATATTCCTGTAATATTGTTAAGTTGTCATGGACCAGCAGCATCCAACTTATCAGGTCTAGGAGGAATTACTAATTGCCTGTCAATCATGTTACCTCTCAGTTCGGAAAGCTCACCCTCTTTAGCAGTTCTAGCACATGTGCATGTGTTTTTAAGGGTGTAGGCACATCATGGATATGTTTGAACTTTAAGATACAAAACAACTTGCTTAGCCTAACTTGCAAAAGGAGTGACTATACCTTTTTAAACCCAGTTGCTCTTGAGGTTTGGATAATACTATACACATTTATTTCGTATTGAACGCCACCTTTACCTTTTGCTCATTTTCCTCTGCTTTGTAAAACACATTTCTAAATTTTTTTTTGTTCCTATAAGGCTTGTCAAACCCGTTTCGAGGCCTTCTAAAGCTGGGCCAGCTGGAACGGCGTGGTCCTATGGGTCTGTGGCGTGCATGCCACTGCGAGTTGTCACCGTTTGAGCTTCGCCTATATGCTGACGATGAGGAGCGTAACATCTGTGAAAACCGCTCACTGCTGCGCTGTGAGGATGTGCACCTGGGCTCCGATGGCCGCTTCCATCTCGAATTCCCTGGAAAGAAGCTCCAATTGCGGGCACCGAGCAAAGCCGAGGCTGAGGACTGGGTGGAGAGCATTTTAGAGGCTGTGAGCAATGTGCGGCACCAACCGCTTGAAGACTGGGATGACCTCTCACCCTCTATCATGCCTGTCTCTATACCCACTGAGCCACCTAATCTGCCTGAGATAGACTGGAACAGGCCCTGTGAGCTAGAACCAGATGCCATAAAGGAGACAGTGGTGCGCCTGAACCGGGAGGAGCAAGGTTGGCGTTTGATGGTGCTCTCTCTCTCGCTGGAGCTGCTTCAAGGTTTTTCAATGCAGAATGGGTGTAAAACACGCCTTTTCTCTCATGGCATCGATGCTGTGAGGGATGTGGTGCCTGCCGTGGCGCTGGGTGGCCCTGCCTTCTTCAAGGTACACTTTGCATTTTGATCATGCTAAAACGTTTGAAGTTGTATGATGTCTTTCCAATATGCCTCATTTTGGGCTGTTTTTCAAGGTGCTGACCGCAAAAGAGACACTAACGGTGCAGGCCGAGAGTGGCGAGGAGGCACGGGCCTGGAGGAGCATTATCCGAGATGCGCTGGATTCATACCTGGAGGAGGACAATGAGACAGGAGGTGAAATCACATCTCTGAGAGGCAACATCCACAGACTTGTTCAGCACAGGCTGAAGGGGGATGCGGTGCTGCTGCCCTATCTGACAACCGTCCCTAAAGAGAAAGGGCTAAATGCACAGAACTTCAAATGTGCAGGTATGCCTTGTGGTTTTAATATAACTCTAGCAACATCCTAATGTGACTAAGAATGCAAGCTAGTACGTGCTGGTCAGCATGAAGTCATTTGTATATAGCTACATGTTGACTACATTCATACCTTTTTTATATGCAGCATGGTGGTATAACTCACATACAAGAGAAGAATACTTTTATTCTGTGATGTTAACTAACCTGGTAAAAGCACTTTTTGTCTTAGCATTTCAAGTGAATATACATGTGAATGTGAACGTGCGTGTGCATGTGTAGGCTGTCCAAGGCAGATTGGTGTTTCTTTGGGACGAGCCAGGCTGTGTGAGTTCTCAGGTCAATACTACTGTGATACCTGTCACCAAGGTGACACCACCATCATCCCCTCTCGCGTTGTGCACAACTGGGATCTCACCGCACGTGAGGTGAGCGCTGTCAGTATGCTTCAACACAATCGGATTATTACTTGTACTTCCCTGTTTCACTATTTCTCTCTCTCCCTGTGTGTGTGTGTGTGTGTGTGTGTGTGTGTGTGTGTGTGTGTAGGTCTCCAGGCAGGCCTTGAAGCTGTTGACTGACATTGAGCAGGAGCCCTTGCTCAATCTTGACCTCTTAAACCCTGACCTGTTTGATCACAGTGAAACCATGGCAACAGTGCAACGCTTCAGGCAGAAACTCCGCCTTCTCGGCGATTACCTGCTCACCTGTCGGAGTGGAATCCGGAAAAAAGTGGAGGCCAGGTGTGTGTGTGTGTGTGTGTGTACACGCATTACAGACTAATGCGCTCTTTCCTAAACTGTTTTTGCTTCCTGTCAGTACGGAGTTCTCGATTGATTAGTTTAGGTGCATCGGGAACTGGGGAGAACAAAAATGTGAACAGATACAGGAAACACTACACTAATGTACTATTAATCATGTTTCATTCAATAAGTGTGTAATTATGATCAGTTTAAGATCGCTGTTTTCATTGCAGGTTGAAGCAGAGAACCTACCTATTGGAGTCAAGTGATCTATATAGCGTGCTGGACTTCAGGCAGGTAGGGTTGTTCTGTAAAGTTGTCGGTCATTTAGAAAGAGCCACATCACTTGATAAACCCATTCAGAATGGAAAAAATTAAACAGCTTATGAACCGAATGCAATCATAGTGACGCTGTAGGGCAAGGAAGTGCATAGTCAAGAAATAAACCAGTCTAGTGGCGGTGCAAAAATAGCTAATGTTTATTATGCACACAACGCTTGTTGCCCAAAACATAAATTAGTTTTAAAGCAGTGGGAATGTGGTCCATAGATGTATCTGTAGTTTTGCTAAACTGAAATAGAATGATATTGACATTTTTACTCGCGTCTCGTTTATATTACCCAGCACTATAACACGGCCCATGGGCAAAACCAATCAAATGCCTGATAGTACCTCTGCTGAAACGAATATTTATTCGCTCCTCCAAGTCCTTTCTGTATTGCTGCTTTTCAATCTCTCCCCCACTCCTTCCACACAGATAGCAGACAGCCAGTACGAGTCGTTCCTGCAGTCTCTCATCCAGTTCTCCTGCAGTCACGTGCATCATTGCGACCTCTGCACTCAGCGAGGCTTCATCTGCCAGATCTGCAACGTGGACGACATCATTTTTCCTTTTCAGTTTGACACCACCTCTAGGTATGCACAAAATTATAATAAATCTTCAATATGTTGCCATAACATGGTTGCTCAGGGAGAAGCCTCACCTTCCCCTTTCAGTGAAATATGAAAGTTTCATTTTGAACCACAAACTGTGTAACTGGTCAAAGGATTTTAAAAGCTTTGTCAAGTCAAATGATTTTAATCGTCATTCCTCCATATGACGTGCGTACATGGGAACGAAATGTTTCTTCAGGACCATTGTACGATGCACAATACAGTAGGTACTTAATGAAGTATAAATACACAGCAGTGTGAGACGAGTGCAAAATGGCAAATAATTAGGACCATGTATATACACTGGACGGTGCATGCTAACTAGACAGGACAACAGAACAATATTGGATGGCTTGTAGTAAATACTTGTAGAAAAAAGAGCTGAACATAGCTGTGCACTGAGATCGATTCAGCGCTCTAGTCTTCAGCCATGCACCGCCTTGAAACCCTATACAGTCATAAACATATCATTTTGTGCTTGCATTCTTTCTTGCTTTCTCACAGGTGTAAGGCATGCAAAACTGTTTTCCACTCCTCCTGTAAAGCCCAGAGTGTTACCTGTCCTCGCTGTGAGCGTCTGCAGAGATATAAGGAGAGAGACCTTCTTGAATAAATCATGTGTCCTGCTATATTTCCCACACTCCCAGCTTCAACGTAACTGACACAGTGGCACAGTATGTTCCTCACGACCACCACTAGCTGTGACATGATCGCCGCAGAGCTCAACCAGATCATGGAGTCTAATTCTAATATATTTATTTACACTGCCTTAAGTGCACTTATTTAATACATATGTACGTATAAACTCACCATACGCACCTATAATGGATAGACGCTTTTAGTTTCGATTTTGTTTTTTTTTTTATTCATCTCATTAACCTATGGTTTTTTCCAGGGTTTTATTATTAGTGCTTTATGTTTTTTGGTTTTTATATACATACATACATAAACGTTTTGCTAAGGAACCATGTTTAAGAAACACACGAAGCGGTGTTTTGCCAAGGATCGAAGCCCCCCCCCCTGTTTTGATATGGCTACACTTCTACATTTATGTGTATGAAAAGCATGGTTTTATAATAGGACTCTATCTTAATGATGCTGTTCCTAATGGAATTGAAGGTCTGTTATAATATGGCAGCAACATTGTAGCGTTCTACTCTTATTTACATTTTAATTTATACAAAGAAAGGTCCTAAAACTCATCTTTTTAGTTTTTGTTCTTAATGCTTAATATTATTTATACTGATTTTTGTATGATTTTTTTTTTTTGTTTGTTTTTAAATCATTCTGCCAAAAACGTGATGATTATACGAATGATAACATTTTGCACACGGTCACATAACATCATAATTCTTTTCACAATTATGTTTTTTTTATTACTATTGCCAAGTAATTAAAAGGGAATTACTCGGTTCAAGCAGTACGCAGTGTTCTACCCCTCATGAAGAATTAGCTGATCCTGAATCTTGAGTAGGTCTAATTCACTTGTTTAGTGCACTACAGAGGGTGTAAAAGCAGTTAGTTCCCTGTAGCACACTGCATAGGAAGTATGGAACTATTCTAGATCTGGTCTCTGATTTTGCTGGTTTAGTTGCCAAATGAATTACTGTTTATATGAATGTTATTTGCACAACCTTATGATCAGTTGCCTGTTTTGAAGTTGACATTGTGTTTTCTTGTTGCTTTATGGTCATGTGTTTGCCATTGCATCACACGCTTCCTTGGGCTTACTGAGTTAGTTGGAAGGTTTTTTTTTTTTTTTTTTTTGTCTTGAACATGTGACTGTCTTGTTAGTCAGATGTTCAGTGTCTTTATTAATGTGTGTTAGTGTAATTACTGCTGTTTATTTGGCTCACAGAAATGTCTTAAACTTTACAGGGAATTCTAACTCTGTACACTCCTTGATTTTTAAAATAATTTATTTTAAATAAAAATGGTTTTAAATGGTTTTTCAGCATAAATATGCCAGGTTAAAGAGGGGTGCTGCCACCTCCGAGTTCAGAGTGCAATATCTGGAACAATGCATCTTACATCACGTGTAGCAGAATTGAACAGTTCTTTACATACTTTACACATATACAGTACTTTTTCTTTTGGCTTGTTATATGCTTTACAAATTTTGACTTCTCAACTCTTCTACTGGTGCTTTTTTTTTTTTTTTTTTTTTTTTTTAAATTTTAAACATTGTCTTATGTTATCATGATTAAATAATGTATTTAATAGAGAACAGAGTGAGTTTTGTTACTACTGTTTGTATTTTTTTCTTTCTTTTTAACTATAAATGCTTGACTTGGATTCTGCCTTATTTGCTTTGGATAAAAGGCTTTGTGACTTGTTTATTTGGTTTCTGACACTGCATGACCTTATCTATAAAAATGGACAGAAAGTACATTGCGAAGCTAAACTATTTATTAACAGCCATTTTGAACCTATAATCACTTTCTTCCTCCGCACTTAGTTTATCACTCAAATAGAAGGGGTGGCTCTAACATGTACAGTGTGTGAGACAGAATTGGATGTTAAAAGTGATACTACAGGGTGTTCCATAAGTCCAGCATCATAGGGTTGGTGTACGTTTTCATATTATTACAGACCATGAAGAATTTAAAAAAAAAAAAAAAAGAATCCAAATAATTTTGCTTAGAGAAGCTGGTGTTGAATTTAAAAGATTGCATCCAGAGTAAGTTAGTAGACTTGTTGCGAAGTTTAAGGAAACAGGATCCATGCAGGATAAACCATACGGTGGATTTTATCTCTGGGGCCATTTGAAAGCACCGGGTTACACAGAAAATTAGGACTGTTGAACATTTGTGTCAGCATATTATGGAGGCATGTCACACCATTACTCCTGACATCATTAACCATGTGTTTATTATTATGTCAAAAGGGTTACAACTCATATCAGTACCAACTGTCAATAATAATAATAATAATAATAATAATAATAATAATCATCATTATTTATACAACACCTTTCATAAATAAAATGCAGCTCAAAGTGCTTCACTGCAATAAAGCAGTATGTAAAACATCAGGACGGGTAATACCCGATATAGGCAGTATGCAGTCAGCAGTCATTCTT
>JANDJT010000032.1:23503963-23516984 GCA_024331685.1 Stegophilus panzeri | reverse complement strand
GTAAATACTCCGTGTGTAATATATATATATATATATATATATATATATATATATATATATATATATATAATGTGCGTATTAACTCACTTTTCTTTTAACTTCTTGGTGAGTCGACACTATTTTTGTAATTTCATTATCAGCTTTGACAGCAGCTGAATTCTCATAATTCCATGTGTATGAATAAAGAGAAGTGAAAAAGCGACCGTGTGAAATCTCACTCCACCCTGAACTAAAGCTCTTTGGAAGAACTAAAGGCCCCATTTGGAGGTCTGCCACCGAAGTTCTGGTCTCCATGGCAATCGGATGTCCAAGTAGCAGGCCAGTTTATGCTAATGTCGGCTCTTACTGCTCGCTGCAGCACCGGAACCTGTGCTTGACTGTGTGGTGTGGTTGTGACTGTCATGTGTGTGTTGTGTGTTAGAGGGCACCGGTTAGGACCCATCTGAATGCTGTTGACATTTCTGCATGACATAATGTAACTACACAAAACATATGTGACTTATTTGTGTGTGTGACTGTGTGATTCACTGGGAAAAGGGATCCATGTGGTATGTATGAAAGCACCAGAGAGTCAGTTCATGGAAAGATAACCTACAGTATTTACCCCCTAAAAGCATTTGTTCCATTCTTTAGTCGACTAAATATATAGATATATCTGATGATTGTACTGTCATTTCTGTCATTTCTACTTTTGTAATAATGCAGCTTCTTTACAGTATATGCTGTACAGTACCAATCATACATAAGAGACATGCATACTGTATGACTGATGTATTTTAAATACCACCATTAGGTATTTTACATGATAAGTTAAGATGAACTGAAATGTAGTGTTTCTGAATCTGTTAATAGGACTATATATACATTTTATTCTGAGTAACTTGAACCAGGACTCAGACTTAACAATGATACATACTGAAGCAATGAAACACATCTGACCCTGAACTTACTAATTATAAATGGGGAAACTTCACCTTTTACTGAACTTCTACTTAGAAATCAGACATATTCATGTGGAAAAGGGAATATGGGGGAAGGGCTCTGCCATAAGCAGAACCTGTATGTTACCTCTCACCTTGTGGGTCAGAGGTCTATGTGTAATTACAGTAAGTCTGACAGTATGTTTTGTACAGTGGAATGGTGTGATTAACAGAGTTGCAATAACACTGCTGACACGATTACAAAACAATCAGGAGGATTTTCTTTGCTTCAACACTTCAGCGTTTCAGAGAATCAAGTTTGTTTTGTAACATGACTGCAATAGTAATATAAGGGAACATGATTCTGACCATTATCTGCTGAGGTTCTATATCGAAAGTGTGATAACATTTTTATTAGAGACATGCTACTAGTGGCCTATGAATGTTTTTTTTTTGTTGTTTTTTTTTTTTTTTTTGTTAAATCTTTAATGAAAATATTCACATGCATTGTAAATAATGAAACATGTTTTATTTTGTTAAATTCTCAAGTTCTAAGGAAAGCTACAACCCATAAAACATGGGTCTGGCCTTATAGATCATTTCCTATAAGATGGCTGCAGATTCTCACGAATTCCTGAAAATGTGTCCATAATAAATGCTTGTACAATGCACATATAAATTCAGACTACAGTAATTCATGTTGTGGTGTTCCAGGCTTCCAGAATCACCTACTATCTTGAATCTACTTAATAACCTTAAACATTTTATGAAGCATGGTGTACCAAACTGTTCATTTGTGAAAGGTTGAATCTGCTGCACAGAGCTATCTCAATGCAAGCACATCTGTAGCTTCTGCACTGTGGAGCGTTGGAAATGCAGCAGAACTGCTCTGGCCAGTTGTGTGTGTGTGTGTTGGTGGGGGGGGGGGGATGCATACAGGGAAGTTTTGGCTGCTGCTTACACCTTAAGGTAATTTATTCAAATATTAAGTATTTAAAATTGCAGTCTCACTGTCAATGCCATGTTTAAAATATTAGCCACAAATTCATTCAACAACAACACCTCTGAACATATGCAGTTATTAACCTAAGTGCAGTTTGTAGTTTTAACATTGCATTTAATCTTAAATAATTATCTAATTTAAAAGGTTCCCTAGACAATCTGGTGTGAAATATCACCTTACATTGTTTATCTGTTTTGTGGCCTGCAGTTTTGCTCCACCCTCCAGTTCAGCTCCTCAGCCTACTGCCGAACAGACATCAAAGCAACAGGCAACAATTTGTTTTGTATGTAAATGTCACAAGCAGCCTTGAATACAGAGAGTGCGACTACCACACAGAAACAGGGACAGTATATCAAATCCAAAGGTTTAGGTGCTCTGATGAACCATATGTCTATGGTTGTGTGATTTATCTCCTGATTTTCTATTCCCAGAATGTCTGTCCGAGCATGTGATTAGTTCAAACAATGTATGCGGTTGGAAAAATATGGTGGTTTCATTTCACAATCTGGTTTATTAAAAACGCAGGTGGAGAAAGAAATACAAAAGTAACAGCAATAGAGATAAATTTAGTCAAAGTTGTAAGATTAGGTGAACTTCCAAGTTATAAAGGTTATACTTATGTTGTATGTTTCAGCTCTGGTCATACCATTATAGATGTTTAGTACCTGTAACTTGGTAGTGTTTTATAGTTGCCCATGTCAAAGTGAGCCCTTGTTGTTTGCTTACTGTCTGACCTTTGTTTAGACTGGCTGGATTTATCACACTAAAAGTCCACCGTTTCTAATTTAAATACACAAGGGGCTTGTGACCTTTAAAATGACTTAGGGACATCATTTGATGGGCTGTGTAAACATCACAAATCCTGTTAGGATCACATCTATCCCATGTATATAAACAAGTGGACTCATATCACGATCCAGACCAAACATGAAACTCCACCGAGGATTGTAATAATCATCACACTAAATAAGATGTACTCCATTGGCTTCATCATTCATCAAGCCATAACCAAACCCTTTGGGACTTGTGTGTTCATGGTTAATGTAATGAGCTGTCAAGTCCCCACTATGAGCAATGATCATATAAACATTTAATTACTGTAGGTATTATTCATCTTTTTTTTTTTTTTTCCAAATTAGTTCAATTTGTTGAGCCCAACAAGGGAAGAAAACATCTTAGAAGAGCTATATTTATTTGCAGTGTCAGTTGACTGATTGCAACACCTAAGTGGATTGTCTGCATTTTTGGGTGACTCCTCATTTCTGTTGTAGGGGATTTCTCTGAGCCAACAACAGTAATACGTAGCAGTGATTAAACTGTGTGTTTCGGTTTATGGTTTCCTGTTTAATCACATTATCCCGTAAAAGTCTCTGTCTTTTAACATTTAGATTGTATATCTTAAACTTAGTTATGGAAAATATGTTCAGATGGGTATAGTTTCGAATTAAGCCCAAAATTGGGTTGAGTAGCTCTGTATGTCAACTGCGCTTTATGTAACATCCGTTTTTGGTTCCTGTGTGCTCACTTCCTTATTTCTAATGGTACTTGGTGAGTTGGCTATGAACCATGCAGCCTGTCCTGTGTAGTCGGACCATTTAAAACAGGTTGTGATATCAGCCAGAGTACAAATATTTTACATACTCTTTTTCACATGAACTCTACTGCAAGTCTATCGTGACTTGTATTTCAGGAAATGTTCACTTAGGATGGGTATACCTGTTGGACATTGGTTTCAGTTCTGCTTTGATATGTCAGATCATGATATTGAGGTATTTTGCCAGAAGCAACCTTATATCTCAGATACACAGGGCATATTTCCATCACTTACCTGACAGTGTGGTTGATAATCAGACTCTCTTTACCCATGGCATTACCAACCATCACTGCATAACTGTTGCTATAATGCCGCATGTTGCAGTGTAGTAGATCAGACCATCATTCTCTGAGTTAATCCAGATTCCAGGCCATGCTTGATGATGTAACATTAGGGGGGGAGAGGGAAGTTTGTCCTCAATAGTGCTTCTGTGTAAGAAAGAGAGTCTGTGCATGTGTGTGTGTGCTGTGATTGGGTCCTTGTCTGCCTGGTCAGGCGCTGTTACATTGAAACAAATAATTTGGTTAATTAAGCAGTTGTATGCTTTCTCGATCTGTGCTCCACAATCTGTCTTTTATTCATTTATAGCAGCTATAAATTCTTTGTCATATACAATCATGTTGGTGGACAGATGAACCAGCATGAAAATTCTATGGGTATGTCAGTTTATTCTACTTTCTTTTAACTTGGATCCAATTTTTGTCTGACATTTGCCTTCAACATGAATACATAAATAGTAAATTAAATAAATATACTGTTCCTTTTAAAATCATATGTTCTCCTGCAATTACAGCTGCAATCAAAAGTATTCAACCCCTATTGCAAATCAGGTTTATTGTCAAAATGTACAGACTTTCAGCTGTTTGCGATGAACAAATCAAACAAAAGCAATTGAAATAGTTCAGCACAACGAATGCTTCAAGTGGTTTCCTCGAATTCAACTCAAAATGCAACTTATAATGATTTCTCCAGTCTCAAAATTATTCAACCCCTTCATGGAAAGCATCTTTAGTACTTAGTAGAGCGTCCTTTTGCTGTTATGACCTGCTGCAAACAAGATGCAGAGCTTCTGGCAGCGTTCCTGAGGAATCTTAGCCCATTCCTCATGAGCAATGGCCTCCATTTCAGTAATATTCTTGGGTTTGTGTGCTGCAACCGCCTTCTTCAGATCCCACCGGAGATTTTCTATGGGGTTAAAGTCAGGTGACTGTGATGGCCCTGTAGAATCTTACAGGACTTCTTCTACAACCATGCCTTGGTGGAATTGGAGGTATGCTTGGGATCATTGTCCTGTTGGAAGGTCCAATGATGCACAAGCTTCAGCTTTCTCACAGACGACATAACATTTTCTCCTAGGATTTCCTGATACTTCAATGAATCCATCTTGCCTTCCACACGCTGCAGGTTTCCGGTGCCAGAGGATGCAAAGCAGCCCCAGAGCATCACCGAGCCACCACCATGCTCGACTGTGGACAGAGTGTTCTTTCTTCATTCTTCTTCCTACAGACATACCGCTGGTCCATCGTGCCGAAAAGTTCCAGTTTTGTTTCCTCTTTCCACATAACAGAATCCCAAAACTTCTGTGGTTTATTTATATGATTTTCAGCCGACTTTTCTGGTGCTTTTGGGTCAGTAGTGGAGTACATCTTGGTGTTCTGGCATGGAAACCTTCTGCATTTAGTACGCACCTTACTGTGCTCACTGAAACCTCAGTGTCTGTTGCCACCAAGTTTTGCTGCAGGTCTTTTGCAGTCACGCAAGGGTTTTCACAACCTGCCATCTCAGAAATCTGGTTGTAGCTATTGATAGCTTTCTTTTTCTGACCAGGTGGTGTACACTCAACAAACCCCTAGCCAGTTCAGGTTTTTTATGTGTTCCTGCTCAAGCACACCTGGTGCAGCTAATGAAGCCCTTGATTAGCTGCATCAGGTATGCTTGAGACAACACCTGTTTTGCATATTTGTGCTGTTGTGAGGGATTCTGTTCAGGGGGTTGAATAATTTTGACACTTAAGAAATCATTACAAGTTGAATTTGGGGAAACCACTTGAAGCATTCGTTGTGCTGAACTATTTCACTTGCTTTTGTTTGATTTGTTCATTGCAAACAGCTGAAAGTCTTTAAATTTTGACAATAAACCTGATTTGCAATGGGGGTTGAATAATTTTGATTCCAACTGTACACTCACTGGTCACTTTATTATGAACACCCGTATACCTGCTCAATTATCCAGTCAGCCAATCATGTCACAGCATCACAATGCATAATAATGCCTAGACAGGTTTAGAGCTTCAGTCGAACTAGTCTGGCCATTCTTCTTTGACCTCTCACATCAACGAAGCACCTGCGTGTCCGTGTGTGTGTGTGTGTGTGTGTGTGTGTGTGTGTGTGTGTGTGCGCACATATATAATGACTGTGTATGTTCTCTAGATTATGTACTTTTGCTTCTAGTATATTTTGTGCCACTGCCATTTTAAGACAAAGTGCCTCTTGAGAGCTCTGACTTCATTAAGCAGATCTCCTGAGGTTAGACTGACTGTTTTAAAAATGAACTCATTACATACATTCGCATCTGGTTGAATAAATACGACTTGCTTAAGTAAACTTAACTACCTACTGATTAAGTTACTGATTTAAGTCCTCAATAATCTACATACTGAGCATTTTTAAAAATCGTGAATAGGCTTTGAAATCCTTGTGCTGCTGTAGGAAGCACATTTGTTTAAATGAATATGCAAGGGATGAGAGTGTTCAGTTGTCTGGAATCTGAAGCACTGGACTGTGTGGTAGTGAGGTCATATAGGTTTAGGCTGTCAAGCTGAAGATTTGAATAACAAACTACTCATACACAAGGAAGCTTTTTTTTTTTTTTTAAAACTCCACCTGATTTTTACTGCACTCTGTGTAGTAAGCCACTGTGTCAGAAGGGATTATGCATGATTTCAAAGCAAAGGATCAATCAGAAGCATCTGACACACAGATGTTTCATCACAGAGTGGGAATAACAATACGTAGTGGGGACATCAACGTTCTCAAATTACAGGAGGAAAATGTAGACAGAAGGTCTCAAATTGTCTGCATGTTACGGTGTGAATATACTCAAAGTATATGCATGAACAAAATAGGAGAGTTGTATTAAAAGATTATTAGTATGCACACTGCCCTCTTCGAGTGACAAGAA
Source organism: Stegophilus panzeri (assembly GCA_024331685.1). NCBI lineage: Eukaryota > Metazoa > Chordata > Actinopteri > Siluriformes > Trichomycteridae > Stegophilus > Stegophilus panzeri. The sequence goes on along the minus strand of JANDJT010000032.1, from coordinate 23,510,287 downwards.
TGCATAACAGAGGCACACTTTTATATCTATCTAATAACGGGTCTAGAATTAGATCATGTTCAGTAGTAACATTACTAACCAAGGTTTTGGTCCCACACTGTGACGCTTGACTACACTTTGGCATCACCATCGCTCTGCCGGAAACCTACTGCATTTCAGAGGAAGTGTGTGTGTGTGCGCGCGTTTTTTTTTTTTTTCTTTTTTTTTTTCTTTTTTTTAAAAATAGAAGTACACATACTTACACATGCTGTAAATATGCAGAGCCACATCCACACAGACCTTGTCACCCTCACAGCTAATGGAAAGAAAGTGTTTAGCAACCCTCACCCTTTATCCTGTGTATCGTTCTTTCTTTGAGCATTTGTAAGCATGCCCATAATCATACACATATTGGCATGTAATCTTTCTACAAAGCCTTTACACACACAATATTAGCTTTATTCTGTCCCATCTTAGTTTCCAGGCTAAGTTTCAAGTGGACTTGTTGCCAAGAGTTCCATGATAAAATATGATTGTTTAACTATTTATAACTATTTGTTCATAAACCAGTATTATGTTAGTCTCTTTATATTCATTATATGCTTGTGGAATCAGTGTGGCATATGATTCTAAATTTTAAACACAATGCACAACTAATTTTTTTTAGCATGTCACAGACACTTTTGACAGTCAAGTGCACCAGACTAAAGTCATCAATACATTTTACTCAAACGTCACTGAGATGTTCAGATGTTTTTTCGGTAGTTGTTAAAAAGATCCCAATGACTTATGTACAGACTTGGGTCTGTGAATGAATGCAACAGTAAAGTGAATTCGCATCTCTGTAGACAAGCTCTCTTGACACTCTCTTCCGACACAGGACACTTTCTTTAGCACTGCGAGGAAGAGAGTGTTTTTCCTTATAATAATAATAATAATAATTGTATCTTCCATTCAACCAGAGTTTGCCATAGTGCACCGACCTCCTATTACTGTCTCTCACTCTCTGCTCTGTCTCTTTCTGTCTCACTCTCTCAGTATTTCCCCCTCCCCCACAAACACCGAGCAAGCACTTCTCTTTTCCTCTGTCTGCAAAACACTGAACACACAGCTTTCAGAAGATGCTTGTGTTTTCATACGTGTGTTGATTTTATGGTTGCTCCAGTTCGCCATGCCATAGCAGTAGGTTAACTCCCATCATGAGCTTTGACTCTTGACAGTTTGGAGCTTCCAAAACAGTACCATGGTGGATTATTACTCCAAGGTTCGGCTCAACTGCCGTCCTAAGACTGCTTTGGCCATCTCTCTGCATCCCCAGGTAGGCTTGAATTTCCAGACGACAACCTGATTCTTAGTTTCAGGTAAAATGTATGAGCTTTCTGCTTATGTCTCGGATCTGACCAGCTCTAGTATCAGTAAAACTTTGAATGCAAGTTGCTGTGATTAGAGGTAAGCTTGTCAGCGGTGATCATTGTGCTGTTTCTGAAAGCAGGAAGTTTTGAGAAAACGAAATCGAATGAAATTAGAGGTTTTTATACTGTTAGTGGCTAGTCGGCTCTGCACTCTTCCTGTTAGAAACTTGGTTGCAGAAAACGCCTAGGTGTAACACGTCGAAGTGTGTGTTCACTTTGTGGTGAGAAGAAGTAAGATGCTCATGTTCTTCCTGAAATGCTGTGTGTTATGACAGATCAGACGCTATGAAAACACGTTCCAGCCAACAGTGAATGAAGAGCGTAGTAGTCAAGGGCCACTGCTTTTGTACTGTTTGGTCTACTTCATTCAAAGTATAAACTGATCAATAATGTGTGTGTGTGTGTGTGTGTGTGTGTGTGATGGGTGGCTTCAAATAATGAATGTCCTCATTTACCCTGGTTGCTTGACACAAAAATATATAGTAGATCTCTTTGTGTCCCATCAGTCTTATTCTGTCTCCCATTCTTCATCTCTCTCTCTTGCTCCCTCCCTATCTCTGTGTGTTCCTCACTAACTCACTTATTCCTTCTCTACCTCTCATTCCCGTTAGCCTACTTATAAAGTGACATATGCAGGGTATATCCATGTCTCTGTTGGCTCAACGCATTCAGCTCATCTAATTTTATCCTCAAAAAGATGGCACGCATTCTGGGAATTGCATATCTCCCATAAGAACTTGTTTTCTCTTGCTCTCTTTTTTTTTATGTCCCACCTCTTCTCTTTCTCTTTCTCGTCTCTTGCACATGTTATGCTCTCAGATACAAGTTGTAATCTTTTGGTTACCATAATTCAAGTTCCAGGGTTAAAGACAGACAGCATACAGTGGGATAATAAGGAGAGACGGAGCACTTGACCACCCTAACACTACACCTTAGCTCAAGTTGTGAAAAAAAAATATTTGTGAACTATTTGGAATGGCTCCAGAAAATATTTGACAAACAACACACACACATTTTGCATTGCTGTATCATTATTGTACAAATTATTTAAATGGCTATGGTCATTGATGGACAGGTATGTGAACCTCTAAGTTAATGGTCTCTTGATAAAGGAGAACTTAGACATCCCCGTTCCCTAATAGCTGTGATATGGCTTGATCAAATAAGATTTTCATGGACCTTAGAAATCTTGTTAAAGCTCAAAGGTAACAAAAGATACAGTCTGCAAACACTAGGCAAAAACATGTATCTGGTATATGTAATATGTTGTCATAAAAAAAAAAAAAAGAGAGAGAGAGAGAGAAGAGTTAGGACTAATCAGAGTTTATCCTGGAGGAAGCCGCAACTGTACAAAAAACTCTCTAATTACTAAAGACCTGCTGTGTATTTTACACCAGTACTGTTAGAATGTTTGTTTTGTGAAGCGATGAGAGAGTTGAATTTCTCTGTAAATATACACAGCTTGTTTGATGAAAACAAATCTTTAGACCTCCTGATAGACAGGCCTTTATACATGAATTTACATTAATCAGTCCATACAGGATTTCTGAGGTTTTTTTTTTTTTTTTTTTTTTTTTGTGAGTGTTGCGGCCAAAAATGCATGATTTTACAGCGGCCTTCTTCAAAATCTGCAATACAACTTGCAGAGTTTTTTGTGGAAAACTCTTTGAATTTTGTGAAATTGCAATTGTACTAAATTGTCTTTCACAGTGATGTTTGTTAGTAAATGAGACCCTTTTTTTTTCCATGTTCGACACACGTGAATCGAAGAGGGCTTTGGCTGAATGCGTGTTGTCATAACGTCACATTATGCATCTGGGCCCAAACCTGTGGAAAATCTGCAGTAATTTTGAAAAATTTCTGCCGTCCCAAAAACAAAAGAAAACAAAAGACCTACTAACTAGCGTTATTTAGTAGCTATAGAAAGTATATGATAAGGTTAATGCCATTGATAAAATTTCCACATGAATATCTTATTTCTTATCATGAATCTTATAAATATAAGGGTCTACATGGTTTTCCTATCAGTGCATTTAACTGGTTAAACCATTTGTTCAGTAATGAAATAGCAATATAAAATGCTGTGTTACAGTTTGGAGCCATTCTTTCAGAAATCCCATAGAATTTCAAAGGGCTCACAACAATCTTACTTGCACAGCTGAAGCTGTTCTTTCTTTCTTTCTTTCTTTCTTTCTTTCTTTCTTTCTTTCTGTCTCTGTTTGTCTGTCTTTGTCTCTCTCTCTCTCTCTCTCTCTCTCTCAGAAATACCTCATCAAAAGAGGTGTGGCCTCCCAGAAATCTCTCTTAGGGATACAGGTGAGCTGAGGACTATATCAGTTTAAGCAGCTAAACATTGGATTTAAGCCATCGCTGATGACTAATCCCCATTGTCTTTCTTGGGTCACATGTATATTTAGTGAAATTCAGTAAGGTGTATATTTCAGAGATGTTAATTTTTCAGCGAATGCTGCTCTCAGACTTGTCTCAAAATACCAACTTCACTGCTTTGGATGGTGCTGGCCAATGCGTTATACTGATTTGATACTGAGTTATGAGAAACAGCCATTATGGCACCATGCTATTAAGACAAGCTGTGAGATGCACTATGAGCACTACACATATGCATTTTGCTCATTTTTTGAGTATTTGACAGAAATAGGTGTGGGGTTGGGGTAGCAGTTTTTATATAAGCTACTGAGTTTTCTCACTTGACAAAGGCACTTGACGTGACTTAATGGCAGCAAGTCTTTTGATGGTAGATACAATGTCAGGATGGAGTCTTTATTTTTGCTCGATTTGTTTAGATAAGAGGCAAGTATGTGATACACTACTAGTGGTGTTAATACACATCTGCATATGTCCCTGTGTTAATCAATATAAGCCTTTAACAGACATTCAAAAGTTGGAAAGTTGCATCACTACAGTCTCAGTATGAGTTTTGCTGGGACTAATAAACTTACTGTTGTATTGTATACTGTTGTTGTATTTATGGACACGTGGCACAAAAGCACAGAAATGAAGCTCCAAATAAAGAACCACAACAATTATGGTTCAGTTTCTGGAATTATTTATTGCACTTTTTTATTCATACTGGACTAAATGTATTTGATGATGCAGAATAAATAAATGTTCATTTAAGCATCTTTGTGTTTGTCATAGTCAATCATCGCTGTAAGTTACAGGTACTTGTGTACTTTAAAAAAAAAAAAAAAAAAGTGTTTAAAAGATATAGGTTGTGGCAGTCATGATGCATGTACAGCATCAAAATGACCTCAGTGGGTAGGATCTGAAAATATGCTAAATTCAATACAATACTGATCCAGTGTTTTAGGCCAGTATTACCAGGCTACTATTACCAATACTCTATATCAGAACAAGCGTGTGTTTTCAGTAATCTCTTGCTGTTGCACTTTGACACAAATACTTACAAAATCTATATTGACCGTAAGTTCAAAGTTCCAGAAAAGTCCTTAAGCATAAATTTTCTCCATCTTCCTATGTTATTGCTATGTAAAAGGTGTTATAAACCTTTCGTTATATCATAACTTGTTCTGGCCCTACATATGTGCATGTACTCTCTGGTCTGGTCTCTTTATTTGTTCGATCTATGAGACATGTGAATGTCTCTGAATAGGACAAGTGATTAGGTTGCGGTGGTTGTATTCTCAATTTTATTTCCTCTGTCTACAGGAAGAGATTTTTTTAGCGCACAGCGTCTGACTAAACAAACATTGTTATCTCACTTCTTGAATGCAGGGAGAAAAATAGTAGTGTGGGTGCCTTTGTTTGTGTCTTTGTGTTTGTCTCTGTGTTGTGTTCATTATGTGTCAAATTAAATGAGGGGCACTTCATTTGTCCTAAACAGAGACATATGTGCAAAAAGAATTGTTATTGCCATATTGTCAGGACTTGATTCATTTTAGTTTTTTATTCATTGATTCATCTCTACCAGGTTGAGGATGAGGATCTGACTGCAGTGTATGTAAACCTGCCCAGGGCACGTGAGAGCATCAGCAGCTTGCCCTCCGCTTCTGCTTGGGGCCTTTCAGAATCTCCTGAACTCCATGACACTCTCCTTCTAGGCTCCGAGGGATGGGAGATCCACACTGACGAGGAGACTGGAAAAGAGTACTACTATCAACCCAGCACAGGCCGTAGCACCTGGGATTACCCTCTTAGCTCCTCAATGGAGTCTGAGGTGGGGGCTAAGGAGCTTCCTGTCTCCCCCACTCCATCCCTGTCTCCAGCCTGTTCGCCCACAGATGGAGCAAGATGGACCTCAGGCTGGGAGAAGGTGCTGGATGAGAGGAGTGGCAGACACTATTTTTTTAACCCTATCTCTGGACAGAGTTCATGGGACCCACCGGATGAGTTGCTGACTCCTCCTCTGTCAGCCAACAGTCTGCAGGAAGGGGCACCGGTATAAAAAGCACACACACAAACTACCACTGTATTTGCATCATGTTTTCAGTTCACACATATGCCACTGGAATGTAAAATAAGCCTGAAGCCCCAGTCACTGTCAGGCTAGTTTTTTAGCACAAACAGATATCAAGAGATGATTCGGTTTGATTCAAAAGATGATTGCAGTTAGTTACAGCTAAAATAGTATTTTAGAATACACAAAATGAGGTCTGTATATAACCGAAAATATACAACAAAAAAGATTGGCCTGTGACTGCACAGTAATATTGCTGTGATTTGATCTCAAACTGGGGACAAATTGGGTTTATAATAAAACTCAAAATAACACTTTATTGGAAGCACAATCTAATCTCACAGGCTACAACTACTTATTATACTTACAGTCATGTTAAAAAAAAAAAGTAGACCCCATGAAAATTGGTGCCATTTGGGACATATTTGGACAAGCAAACATTTGATCCTCTTTGAAACAGTGCCTATTAATAAAGTTGATACACTCTATCAAATG
>JANDJT010000032.1:23472831-23491317 GCA_024331685.1 Stegophilus panzeri | reverse complement strand
AATCATCAAGATTAAAACAAAAAAAGGCTTGAAATATTTCACTTTATATGTAATGAATCTAGAATATATGAAAGTTCCACTTTTTGAATTAAATTACAGAACTTTTCCACAGTATTCAAATTTTTTTAGATGCACCTGTTGAGGTTTTAGCAATATTTTAATATTAAAAGCTTAAACTTCCTCTTAAAGTTAAAGTGTATTTATTTCTCTCAGTCTCAGGACATGGAGCAGCACCACTCGGATGATGACGAGGAAGCCAGTGAAAAGTCCTCTAACACAGAAAAGGAAGACAAATCAAGTGTAGACAAACGAAGGATGAGCAATGGTAAGATAGGGTCGATATTGTCCCTTAACTGACTATAAGTGAATTCTAAACCCAGAAAGAATTCTTATGTCTGGCCCACACCTTAGCAGGTGTTGGGACTTCAGTTTCTGAAATACTGAAACCAGCCCATTTGGTCCCAACAGCCATTCCACGATTAAAGTCACAGAGATCACATTTCTTCATTCTGATGTTTGATGCGAACATTAACTGAAGCCCTTGACTTGTATCTGCATGATTTTATGCATTGTGCTGCTGAAACATGATTGGCTGATTAGATGACTGCATAAATGAGCAGGTGTACAGGTGTTCCTATTAAAATGACCAGTGAGCGGATAATCTGAAAGTATGTTATGGTATCTAAGGGGAACTAATTTTAGCATACCAATTAGCATAAGCCCAGCATGCTATGCAAGTAGTACTTTAAATAAATGCATATGATGTACAAATTTTAGCTAAACTAGGACAAACCATTACATTGTTGCTTCCTGAAGTAACTACCAGGGTAACCACTGGAACAAGGGAAAAGAAAACAAAGATCTTTTGGAAATGAATCCACCAGGAAAGAGGATGGAACATGGGCAGCCTTGCACAGCTGAAGACAAGAGCCAAAGCTAGGTAGATAAATACAGACCAGAGGAATCCAACACTGCTGAAGGCAGGTAGTGAACAAGGAAAGTCTAACAGTGGTGAAGAAGCACTAGGTAGCCAGATAACTGAGAGGTCAGTGAGCCAGCAATATATATTACCATTATATATAGTATAATAAAGTCAGTTATTGTTGGTGCTGTCAGTGCTTTGATTAGTAGCCGTATTAGACTTAATATTGGATCCACTGTTGCCCCAATGGTCAACACATGTCCATTAAAGCCAAACCTGCCAAGATGCCTCAAAGATTCAGACCTCCGCAACTTCCACACGAATCCATCATCCTTGGGGGAAAAACAAGAGAAAATTAGACTTGTCCTAGAGTTGAGGCAGTGTGTGTTAATATCCCACTCCAAATAGCACAAAGACACTGCCAGAGGTGCACAAGGCCATCAGCAGGCTGCCACTCCTAGAAACTGCCACTCCATCAACTCTTAGTTTGGCAGAAGTGTTGTCCAAGTCTGCTGAGAAAGAGAAAAAAGCCATAGTTGTACCTAAGCAGTGGTTCTCAACCTGGAGGGCGGGAGAGGAGAGATCGGAAGGGGGGTGCAAATTGTTTTCAAGAAAATACAGACAGGGAATCATTTGGGTACTCTGTGTATTTTATTGCTTTATTGCTTTTCAAATAGCATAAATGTGCATAAATGAAAAACCCTAAGTTCCCTCTCCCTCTGCATTTTCTTTTTGCTGGGGAGAGGTGGAGCCTAGCCTGCCCTTTTTCTAGCTGTCTAGCTGTCAGTGCAGACCAGTGTTGCCAACTTAGCGACTTTTTTGCAAAAAAAAAAAAATTGTCTAACGACAAATCTAGCGACTTTTTTGGAAAAAACTTTCCAAATGTCGCCAGTACTATCCTGCAAGCGCCAGGTCTTGCTTTCCATCTGCACTCTCACCTCTCTCTGCATCTGCTCTGTTCAGTGAGTGTCTGAGAGCCGGAGATTTAACAATGTCATGGTTAACGAGACGTGTCCTTCATTCCAATTCGCATAATTCGTATGCGAATGTTTTTAGAATGCAAGACGAATGGAATGCAACATGTTTTACATGTAAAATAGTACACGTTATTACAGCCTAGTTCTCTTGTTCAAAGTAGTTATAGTCTTCAGAAATATTTTTGATAATTCATGTTCCATACCTTTGTTATATAGTTTTATAAAAGTTATTTTAAAAAATCAAAAGTTATGAAAAGTAATTTTAAAAAGTACAAAAGGCTTGGGGGTGGCTTTAGTTACCAAAGGTTGAGAACCTCTGTACTGTACTACAGGGTTCAGGCGGTATTACCAGGTCGACAAGAATTGGGGACCTAACAGAGTTGAGGGGCAGACACATGTTACTATTCTATTACAGAGCAGATGTACCAGAAATTAAAAGGAATAAAACATTGCTGTTTGGCAGTCCCCTGTTTGACCCAAGAGCATTGTACAACCACACTACACCACTGGAAGTACAGCAGACAGGAATGCCTAACAAACTTGTATCTGTATGATACACTAACATACTATAAATTAACCTGTGTTGAGTGAATGTGAAATGAGACCTAGTTAGTTAAATACTTTTAAGGAATAATTCATTAAATACATAAACATGTAAGGGTATGAATGTGATTCAAAATTGTTTATGTAACATATACTGACCTACTATCATTGTAGAAATTATGGGAAATATTGTACACATAGTCTACTACAGTGGTTTTCAAAGTGGGGGCCACCAGGGGGCGCCCGGGGGGCCTCAACAATTTTTGTGTGCCCATCCCTCCCACTAGTATGTTTTCTCTTTCTCACTCTCAGACAACCACACACACACACAATCAGTTCCTTATGTCATGTCATGTAATGTAAAGATGTAAGATGTAATTATTAATAAAAAAAAAAAAGGGGGATATATTCAGAAGTATCGGTCAAATGTTAATGCCATTTGGGGGGGCCTTGCCATGGAAATGTTTGGGATCCCCTGGTCTACTAGGCTGCATTGTAGTGATCCTATCATATGTTTCTCTGTTTGTCTGTTAGTAGGTAGACAGGTTTCCTCTAGTTCCACATCTGAATCAGACCCAAAGAAGGTCCGCAACAAGCTCCGCAAGTTTCTCCTCAAGCGGCCTACTTTGCAGTCAGTCAAGGAAAAAGGCTATATTAGAGGTGAAATGACTGCTTCTGCTTAGGATATCTATGTAGTTTCCATGTACAAGAGGTATATAACGAAGATGTTTTATTGTCTGACATAGAAAACGTGTTTGGCTGTCATCTGCAAAATCTCTGTGTCCAGGAGAAGACTACAGTGCCTAGCTTTGTTGTGAAGTGCATCAGGACAGTAGAGAAAAGAGGTACTGTGTGTTGTACAATACTAGATTAAAATTAGATGCAATTTTGTTACATTTAAATGAAGAGAGTGACCCAATCTACTTTTTTCTCCCAGGTTTGGAGGTTGATGGAATCTACAGAGTTAGTGGGAACTTAGCTGTTATTCAGAAGCTACGTTTCAAGGCTGATCATGGTAATATCATTTTAAAATATATTGTTTTCTTGTGCTGTTTGTCAGTGTTCTATTCCTTTGCTTAAACTAACATAGTATTTTTTATCCTAATCAGTCATATTAATATTTTTATGTACATAAACAGAGGATCTAGATCTGGAGGAGGGCCACTGGGACATCCATGTCATTACAGGAGCCTTGAAGCTCTTTTTCAGGGAGCTACAAGAGCCCCTGTTCCCTTACAGTCACTTCAACAGCTTTGTCCAGGGCATCAGTGAGTACCTATCATCTCATAATTATGGCAGAAATTAGACTGGTGTGGTTATTTTTAATGTTCATGGAGAGCTTAATATGTTGTGTTTTTTGATTTGCTGTAGAAATTCCAGACTACAACAGCCGAGTGTCCTATATACGTGATCTAGTGAAATCTTTACCATCACATAATCATGACACAATGGAGGCACTCTTTAGCCATTTAAGGAAGTATGTTTTTTTTCTTCTTCTTTTTCAGTTACCATTAGTGCCCGGGGCAAATATTTACCAGCCTTTTCAGAGTGATAGTGTTCTCTCTGAGATCTGGTTTTGTTTGTTGCATGTTAAGGACATAGTAAAAGTTGCGTAGATGATCATTGTTGATTTTATATAGTGTGGCCAGTTTCTAGAAGGAAATCTTCCTGAATCACTTCCTATATCACTCTTTTTTTTTCCAGAGTTATTGAGCATGGAGATGAGAACAGGATGAGTTTGCAGAATGTGGCCATTGTCTTCGGCCCAACGTTGCTCAAGCCTGAAATGGAGTCAGCAAACATAACTGCATACATGGTCTTCCAGAACCAGATCATCGAGTTCATCCTCAGTGAATTTGAAGCAATCTTTCACATGTGAACACCTAAAAAAGGCCGCACCAGTGGTAGTTAAAAGAATCAAAGATCATGTCAAATAATTTGAGAGAATAAGAAATATTTAAACAAAGAAAAAAGTCAGTAAGGGTCAGCTGTCATTATAAAATTTCTTGCTGTGAGCCAGGTTAGTATTTTGGGCATAGTATTTCTTTAACCTATGTAGTACTCTTGATCATATTAGCTGGAAGTGCCCATATATTCATTATTAATTTAATGATAGACAGTACATTCGCCCTAAGTTGAATTTAACTATCAATTAGAGTTATTTATTAATGATATTCTGGTAGCTGTTCTCAGACATAATCAATCTTGTGAGCATAGTCTCATGTAATTCTGGTAATGACCACTTACCTCACCTCAGAACATGGAAATATTTTCCTCATAAGTAAATTGTGTTGTGGATATAACACTGTTTAAGTGTTATATTTACCCTTAATATGGAAAACTACATTCTTCTGAGTCGGTATGTTTCAAACCAGTTAACTCTCAACTGTAATCCTACAAGTGGTTTAAGATATCATATTATAATTAAAAGTTTTTAGAGACTTGAGTACAGATTGTCATTTTTAGCATTTTAGCTGAGGATTGTTTCTGTTATTTTATGTTGTCTTTTGTCCTTTAATACTGCCATCTATACTCATCTAAGATATATTACCATAAATGGGGGACAGTAGATTACTTTAGAGATATAAAGTTCTATATTTATTAGTACAAAAGTAAAACTTCTCTCTGTAAAATGTATTTGCACATACAGTTTAATCCTTAATGAAATAAAGAACATAGTTGTAAAGATTTGTAAAGCATTAATATTTTATTAAATATAAGGCATACGTTTGTGTTTTGATGATGTACATATGAAAGGCATATTTATGCTGCTTATAAAGAATTTTTAATAAAAATAACTGTTTTACAAGTCATGTGACATCGATATTTATCAATTGAGAATCGGAGTGAATTAAATTACGTGGCCTGATCATTAGAGGCCCCTTTCCTGCACAGTACTGCAGACAATTCTTTGTGTCAGAGAATCACACAGTGCTGATTCCCATAGTTCTGTGGTGTTGGCTGATAATAAGATAAGATAAGATAAAATAAACTTTATTGATCCCACACTGGGGAAATTCCCTCGTTACAGCAGCTCAATTACACCAAAAACAGATAGGAAAGAATACACATTAAATAGAAATAGAATTGGGAATATACATATATAGCAAAAGAAATCAATTGATTCTTATGCATAAGAATTGGGATTCATCACTTGTGTTATAAACACAAGTGTATTGAAGCTTAAACCAATTGTTTGTAACTGCTGTGTACATGTATTTAAATGATTTGTCTACAATTAATATCAAAGTATGCAAATATACATATAAACAGTACATTAAAAAGGATACTGCCATTTTTTACTATACCATGAAAAAAAAATATTTCTGTATGTTTATTATTTTTAGTATTTCATATTAACAAATTTTGTGTCACAAATCAGCGGTGCAATCAATGAATGGAAGCTTTTATAATTTAATTTAGAATTTTTTCATTAATGGCACTTTAAATACGGCATAAGTGTAGTTAATAGGTGCACTAGCATTTGGATAATCAGCTTTTGTGTGGAAGTCTTGTTCAAAGGTGACATCGATGTAGAAGTACTGGACAGTTTATGGCACACAACACTGCAGGCACAATACCTACTTTATCCCCAGTTTCTTTCTGAAGTGTGGCTGTGTAGGTGCAGGTTTTCATTCCAAACAAGCAGAAGCTACACTGGAGTCTATTGAAAGCCAAGCTCAACTGATTAAACAGATGGAATCAAGTGTGGCTCCTGCTTTATTGGAATGAAAACCTGCACCCACACCAACCCCTTGTCTAAATGAATAACTTGTTTGCCACCAAAACTTTTCTTTATTTAATATTCAAAATATATACATTGTAAAAAAATTACAATGGCTGTTTCTTCTGCTCACTGCTTTAATGTATGTCCAACCAGCAAGGAAATACAGGCCATGGCTGCTAAACATTGAGCCACAATACTAGCTTGTGGGTCAAAACATCTCAAGTGGTCCAATGTAGATTGCTTGAATGTTTTTAATTTTCCCAAAAATTTTTGAGTGATTTACCTCTATGTGTTGGCATTGCAAAGATCACATATTTATATTTTATATATCACATTGTGCCCTAGAGGGGGGCACAAATCATCAACATACTGAAGCAAGGTGGATCCTGGAGAGAGCATTAAGGAGGTCAGGCTGTCCTTTAACATTTGATTGTATATAGTGGGTGACTCACAATAGCTCTGACACAAACGAGTGAAAGTATAAGGTCGCCCGTGAAACATGAACTCAAACCAGAATTGACTGTCTTTGTCTGATGGAATGCTGAAGAATGCATTGGCTAGGTCAACAACTGAAAACCATTTACTGTCTGCTGGAACTTGTCCCAATATAGTATAAGGATTTGGTACATCTGGGGCTCTTTGTTTTACTGCCGCATTTACTGCCTGTAGATCTTGTACAAACCTCCATTCATCAGGCTGTGGGGGCTTTCTTGCCTTTTTTACTGGAAATATTGGTGTACGTATTGGTGAATCAGGGCACGGGACAATGACCCCTGCTTTCAGTAGTGAACTGAACACTGGCCTGAAGGGTTTCGTTAGTTCACCCTGTTTTATAACTGAATATGTTGCACCCAAATCTACTAGAAAGGAAATGCTCTGTCCGCAAACCACTAGAGGCATACATGGCAGCTGTGTGAAAGGAAAAGCATTATACTTAAGTAAGTTAAAAGCTTCAACTGGCTACTGGCATTTGGGAATCATCAGTCTGAGTAATGTTGTGTGCATGTTCATGTGTATGTGTCTGTTCTATGTGAGCTAACTGACAAATTGAGTGTATTACCTCCTCTGCTCTCAGGCACGTCTCCTTCGCTGTTATACGCCCATCAATTGGCTTCATCCTCTGGGGGTTGCTCTGGGCAGTCTTTTGCAAAGTGTCCAGTCTTCCCACAGTTGAAGCATGCGAAGTTATACCTTTATGTGTGTTTCCTCCACCTCTTCCTCTGCCACGGCCTTTCCCTCGCTGTCTTCCCCCTTAGGTTTTTAAGCTGTGACCTAAGAAACACCAATTACATCTACCGTCAAGGAGGTTGAAGTTCCCAGAACTTCTTTCAATAGAAAACATGCGTTTCCCATTTCATTGACTCATCTACACATACATCACTACACAACAATTTATGAGATTAAGTTTTCAAACTATGATTTACCTTTTGGCTGTTTTCTGATGATTCCTACCCATGCAGTTGTCTCCCACTCTGCACAACAAAGGCAAATCGCCTTCACGCCAACGCGGGCTTCAGGGTGAATTAATTCATGAGCGTCCTCTGATTTGCTTGTTGCCCAGAAGAAACTAGAAGACTCGTGCAGCCCACCCAGGGACACCAAGATTTGTCGTAGTAATTAGACAAACACCAGTAGACTAGTCCTTTCAGATGAAGGAGTTTATTACAGGAAGATGCATACAGGAAGAAAATTGAGAGCGCTCTGATGTACTTGTGCTTTACATGTACATGTACTATATATAGGAAGCGCAGGGCACAATACATTTTATGCATCGATAAGGAGTCATTTGAGGCAGTTCAAACAGGTTTGTTTCAGGGTCTTAGCAAATGTGCAGATGAACCCTTAACAGAAAAACATGTTTGTGTCTCTGTAAGCAGATTATCAATCTATACTAATCTAAATGACATGACATGACCTTCTTAGACGTGCATCCTTGCACAGGCATAGAACACAACATATAGCATGAAATAAAAGATCATTTCTCTCATACATTCCACCACCTTAACCTCTCGGCCACCTCATCCAAGACTTGCTGCTTTCAACGAAAACTATGCAAAGAAGGGTTTACTGTTAATAAACTAGATGACTGCTTCTCTAATAAATCCAAAGTTCACACACAATGGGACAATTCCATAATAAACTGGACCCAATCCAATCTGTTGTGAGACTCAAGTGCCTTCCACTTAACCAGCTCTAAAGGAGACATCTAACCATTTCTAGCTGAAGATAGAGCTAAGGCATGGTCTTTTAGACGTGATTCAACTAGGCTTAAGATCCCGTGGTCTATGGTCACATCTGTAGTGTTTGCGCAAGAGCTATTCTGCTATGACCTTACATCCCACTTACAGTGGTGCTTGAAAGTTTGTGAACCCTTTAGAACTTTCTATACATCTGCATAAACATGACCTAAAACATCATCAGATATTACACAGGGTCATTTATTTATTGAGGAAAATGATCCAATATTACATATCTGTGAGTGGCAAATGTATGTGAACCTATGCTTTCAGTATCTGGTGTGACCTTGGTGTGCAGCAACAACTGCAACCAAACGTTTCCGGTAAATGTTGATCAGTCCTGTACATCAGCTTAGAGGGTGGGTTTCTTCCCATGAGCTGCTTGCTTCAGGTCCTTCCACAACATTTCTATTGGATTAAGGTCAGGACCTTGACTTGGCCATTCCAAAACATTGACTTTTTTCAACTTTAACCATTCTTTTGTAGAACGACTTGTGTGCTTGAGTGCTTGTGTGCTTGGGTGCTTAGGGTCTTGCTGCATGGTCCACTTTCTCTTGCGATTCAGTTAACGAACAGATATCCTGACATTTTCCTTTAGAATTCATTGTTCCAAGCCGTCCTGGCCCAGATGCACTGGAAAAGGCCCAAACTGTAATACTACCACCACCATGTATCACAAAGGGGAAACAGTTCTTATGCAGTGTTTTCCTTTCTCCAAACATAAGGCTCCTCATTTAAACCAAAAAGTTCTTTCAGTCTTCTCATTCGTCCACAAAACTTTTTCTCCAATAGGCTTGTCCACGTGATCTTTAGCAAACTGCAGATGGGCAGCAATGTTCTTTTTGGAGAGCATTGGCTTTCTCCTTGCAGCCCTGCCATGCACACCATTGTTGTTCAATGTTCTCCTTATGGTTGACTTATGAACATTAACATTCGCCAATGTGAGAGAGCCCTTTAGTTGCTTAGAAGTTACCCAGGGTTCAGTTGTGACCTCGTGGACTACTACATGTCTTGCTTTTGGAGTGATCTTTGTTGGTTGACCACGCCTATGGAGGGTAACTATGGTCGTGAATTTCCTCCATTTGTTCACAATCTGTCTGACTGTGGATTGGCGGAGTCCACACTCTTAAGAGATTGTTTTTTTAACCTTTTCCAACCCAATGAGCATCAACAACTCTTTTTCTGAGATTCTCACAAATCTCCTTTTTTTCATACCATGATACACTTCCACAAACGTGTTGTGAAGATCAAACTTTGATAGATCCCTGTTCTTTAAATTAAACAGGGTGCTCATACACTTTTGATTGTCATCCCATTGATTGAAAACACCTGACCCTAATTTCACCTTCAAACCATCTGCTAATCCTAGAGGTTCACATACTTTTGCTATTCACATATATGACTTGTAACATTAGATAATTTTCCTCAATAAATAAACGGCCAAGTATAATATTTTTGTCTCATTTGTTTAATTGGGTTATCTGTGTATACTTTTAGGACTTCTCTGACAATCTGATGATGTTTGATTTATGGTGAAACTTAAAAAATTCAAAAGGGTTCACAAACTTTCAGCAAAGTCTTTTCAAGAAAAATGGGATCCAACCCACATGGGCTGTACACAGCGGATTGGCAGTCCATTACCTTAACCTTTTGCTGACATAGCTCATGCATATGAAATTTGGCATCCATTTTCTTTCCAACCAAAACCACTTGAAACCACTTATTGAGGATGCTGGCGTGTTTCTGTTGCTTTGTTATATATTATTATATGGATGCACCTCAGTGTGGCATTGTCATGCTGGAACAGGTTTGGGCCTTTTAGTTCCAGTGAAGGGAAATTGTAATGTTACTGTATACAAAGGCATTCTATCATGGGCATAGGAGCCATTATACATGGCTTTTTCCTAATCTCAAATTTTATTTCGCATTGCCTGCCTGTCTCCGAGGATTTCTGAGTTGAACAGTCTCCAAATGAATCCATTCCATAACTTTTAGAAACATAATTCAATAAAAAAAACAAACTCTCTCTATAATAAGCGCAGGGGTCAAACTCGAGTAGCTAGGGCTGAACCCATTTGCCTGTTGCCAAGCTTGGCGAGAGCAAAGTGTCAGTCACTGCAAGGTAACAAGCAAAACCTGGTATGGATTTTCAGAGACGTGGCTACTCTTATGCAATGACAGTGGAATGGATTCATTTGGAGATACTCAATATTAGATAAAAGATTTACCACTTTGTATTTGTGGTAGGATATCATAGCTATTTCAGCCCATGAAATTGCTGATTGTTTGCTGGTTTTGATCGACAATTTTGTTGGTTAAATAATTATTTAGCCTATGAAACTGTCAAATATGCATAGGTTTACAAGCTACCTAGCACACCAAAATTGTATGTATGTGCCATTGCTGTGTGTCCATAAAGGATTTAATGGTAATGTTAGTCAAAATGTTCACACAGATTTGAGCATCCTACAATATTTGAAGAGGAAGAGGACAGAGGAATGTGAACAGCAGGTCATAGGAGTAGAAAAGACTGAGGAGGACGAGCATGTAAGTTGTATGGATAGCTACCAGTTATCCACCTAGTTCACATAACACCATGTTGGATGTTTGGGATGGACGCGCCATCTTCTGAAGACCACTCCCACTGTTGGTGAGTTGGAGTTGGAGACTGTGTGTTTTTATTTTCTGTCATTATTCTGTAAAACATCACCATGGCAGGGAAGTGCTGCTGCATCAAGAACTGCCATAGTAGGTCACACTGTCATCCAGTGAGAATACTGGACAATGGAGTGTTTTTTCTATAGCAATATAGCCTCCAACTCATACTCCTAGCTTCAACTCACCACAGAAACAGCAATCCTCACAGGATGGCCCCCACATCTCAAAATGTTCTGTGGCTAGCTACATTAACTAGCAGCTGTTCTTAACTATTATAGTAGCTAGTGTTTTAAATGAACAATTCTCTGTTTGGAGTAATATTAATGAATGAATTGAGCTTAATTCAGTGACCTATATCAGAACTTGTATCGCCATATTTTGTCATTTTTATTTTTTCATAAATCAATGCTATTGGTCATCCTTTACATCTGTCTGTGTTTTACAAATATTTAACCAATGAAATGCCAGTAGAAATTAGCATTTACATGCTTTATTATTTAAAAAAAAAAAAAAAGCCTTTCGGGAGAGCATGCCCCTGAGCACCCCTGCATTTCATCGTCCCCCCTAGGTTCAAAAAGTACTCCTACGCCCCTGAATTCTATACAATTGTGTTCTTTCAACTTTATGGGACAGTTTGGGGAAGAACCACATATGGGTGTGATGATCATGTAGCCACAAACCTTTAACTGTATAGTTTACTGTATATCTGCTGTCATTTAGATGAAGTAGTTTGTTCACTAATCGAGTGGCCCTTAAGAGGTAACACATGATAAACAGAAAATGACAAGCTCAGTTTTGGATTAAAAAAAAAGCACCAACAATTCTATTATGGGTAAGTCCATCTCAAGTGGTCTAATAATTGTTAACAAGTTGGTTGCTTGACCATTTTCAATCTTTCTAAAATTTTTTTGAGTGATTACCTCTATGTATTCACATTCCAAATTTTTCTAAAATTTCCCTTGGTTTAACTACAATGGTCATGTTTGTGTCATGGCACACAACAAATTTTGGTTATACAGCTGTTTACAGAAACCTCGAAATCTCAGATCTGCACCGACCTAACTCCTTGGAACAAAAAATGACCTCGCTGAACACATTACAAGGTACATGTACATATATAAACATTTTGCACATTCATGTTCCTTAGACTTAGAATGTAAGTTCAAATGTAATGCACAAGATTGCTCACAGTTCCACTTTTAGGGTCAATTTATGAAGGAAGGGTCGAGTCTTAGTCTTAACTTTTTTAGGCGGTACCTAGGTAAGTATAGTGTACATGCAGAATATTTCAGGTTTGAGACTACTCTTATTATTATTATTTTCTATGGGGACGAGAAAGTGCCATTTTTAAAAACTTTCCCTTAGTTTCTGGTTGAATATCTCTGGTGGGGGACCAGATACAAACCTATAATTTTCACAGAAATAAGTCCTCTATAGTAGCATTCTGCTGTAAAAACTTTGAGTTTGATATTCCACTGGTTACAGAGCTAGGGCTAGTAGAAATGTGGGGATAAGCCTATTTTATTCATGCATTTTGAGATGTATATATGATGTATGTATATCATGATAACAGATGTAATATAAGCACAGCAAATAATAAAACAGTATTTTACATTAATTATGTTTATTTAATAACAAATATGTCTTAAATGTTACTACATTTGATATTGGCAACAGTGAAGCATGATCTATCACATGCTTCTTCAAATCTGCAGAGATTAACTCCAACCTCCAAACTTGTCAAGTAATTTTCTAGTAATCCTGAAGACCTTGGTTAGCTTGTTCAGATGTGTTTAATTAGGGTTGGAGCTAAACTCTGCAGGACAGTGGCCCTCAAGTGCCAGATTTGAAGAACCAACCTGATTTATCATGTTTGTACAGCAGTACATTTGGTATGCGTGAATAGATTTTATCCAAAAATGGAATTACAGTGTGTCATAAACAGAGCTGTGGTGTTGTTTCTCCTGTGATAAAAGCAGTAAGTGACTACAGCACAAAGGGATTCAAGGGTAGGATGTGATGAACATCACATGTTCATTTGTAAAATACCCAACTGAACACTGTAAATAGTATTATTAGCAATTATTAGTTACTTACTGTAGTTCTCATTTTGAAAAAAAAAATGATAGCGACAAATAGCAACATTTAAAAAAAATCATTGCTCACACAAAAGAGATTATTAGTATTTCAATGGAATTTAAAATGTATGGCATTGTGAATGAGAACTTTATGACGATTAATGTTTTTTGAACAGATGATATATTATATATGGTGCCCCCCCTGCCCCTCTGAATGAGCCACCACTGTAAATTGCATCATTCATTCATTCATTCATTCATTCATTCATTCATCACTTTATCCTGGTCAAGGTCCTGGTGGATCCAGAGCAAATCCCAGGGATCCCTTCCTCTGTGACACCCTTGACTGTAGGCCAGATTTTTTTTTTAAATTGATGTTAACTCATGTGAATTTACTCTTACTTCAAGTGGTTATACTAAATAAAGCATACTCCTTAAGCAAACTGTAACCTTGATAAATATCCATTTCATCCATTTTATCTGACTACCAAACAACATAGTATGATGTGGTTTCCATTCTAAAATAGAGTATACACACACACACACACACACACACACACACACTGTTATGGTCTTATGGCTGAAGCAAAAATAGCCTCTCTTTTAAACTCAATGGGGATGCCACTGTCTTTTCCAGCTGGTCTTGTCAGTCAAATTTCAAAACAAGATGGCAGATAGAGGGAACTGGGTTTTAACACTCTCAGGCAAGTATTTGGTGTTTTCTTTTGTTCTCCAAAATGATCTCGCTTATGACAAAATCTTTAATTAAGCCTTATTCATGAGCCCATGCACTACAGAGATGAGTTTTTGACTGACCAGTAAAAACCGACCGAATGTAGCTTTAGTATGACGTCAGTCAGCGCCTGACATATATAGCTGTACTAAACCTATATTACTGTGTGTCCTATTCTATGTGTAAACCTGTGTATGTGAAAAACAAAATATAAATGTATATAATTTTTACTGTGAGTTTAAGACAAGACATTTCCTTTTATTTTCCACATGATGTAAAGTATTAAACTGTGTGTTTGAGGCCAGTGGAAGCACAGAAGATAGTGCTATCTCAGTTGTGTGCTAATGACCAGAAAGCTTAGAATGTAATTTCCAGGGCTGCCAGAGAGCCGATGTTGCCTTCCATCCAACATTCCATGCTTGTATACGATTCTGTCTCACTCTTTCAAATGAATAAATGTCAATGGAACAGCATATCTCTCTCCTCAGTGTGTATAGTCTGTTTGCTGGTGGTCCAAGCAGACATCATAAAACACGCTCATGTGGGCCAGCTGTTTGTCCATGAGCTAAACCGAGAAGTCTACCAGAATGAATTTGAACCATTTCTCAAACACTATGGTAAGCTGTATTAGAATATAAAAATAAATTTCCTTAATAACCAGAATGTTATTCTATATGCCAGTAAAATGAGGAAGTTTATTAAAATTATGACTATTTCCACATTTATATTTGATGCCCTCTTCACATTCGTGAGCATAATGATTTCTCCCTTCTGATCACTTTTTATTTTTTTGCATCTTTGAGGCTGATGTTTGATTTTAACCAGCTAATTTTGGGTAGTTATCTAATGTTGAGAACAAAAGCTTCATATACGCCTTTTACTTTTTATTCTCCAATCTGTGTACATATTATATCTATATACTATCTAACATTAACCAGCCAGTGAAACCATTAGCTCTGTGTGAATCTGGACTTGTTTCTAAAATTGGAGCGTGATGATGCATCTTAGTTCGCATATGAAGCCAAATCCCACCCAACAACTCTCAGTAGGAATTACAGAATTGCCAGGAGGACTGTGGGTTCCTGGTACTGCTTGACTCTTGTACACACTGCAGTTTTAAATATTAATTCCTCCACCTCTTTTACACATTACATAATTGACTGAATTATTTTTTGTAAATCATGCACTTTTATCATTTTGTGCACCTGGATCAGACTCCCAATTGCCATGTTCCACTGTCTATATCACTGCATCATCTCCATTTGTGAATCCAGGGCGTGTGTATAATGACCCCATGGTGTTCAAGTGCAACAAGCAGCAGTTCCCAGACCTGCCACGCTGGCTGCGCTTCACACAGCGCCACCCGTATGACAATGGCTTCCTGTATGGCACACCGCTGCCCCAAGACCTGGGCAAGAGCATCATTGAGGTACAAAGCATCTGATTAAACTAAATCTTGAATTATATATAAAGTTGCTATTTTATATTGGTGATGCCTGCCCCCTTTTTCCATTTAGGTTTTTGTGACAAATAAACGAAGTTATGAAACTTTCAAAGATCGCCTTGTTATAAATGTTGGGCCTGCAGGTAAAAAAACAACAACACCTCACATCTATAGTAAAAGGGGATATCTTCCTCCATAAGATGAGTTAGCATCATGAGTAACACTTCTTTGTGAAACACTTCTTTAACTCATATTTACACAAACTGACAGTAGTAGTTTGAGCCACACACTCTTTCCTGATATTATAGCAGTTGTAATGCTAATTTAAATCCCAAATTAATTACAGTATAAAACTTTTGATGGAAATGGAGTCTTAAAATCTCCTGAGACTTAAAATCTCTTGATTACCAGACTGGGGATCTTTCTGCTGGAACAAATATGACCACTAAAAATTCAGACTTACATACTTTTATTGCACATTGTTTCTCATAGGTCAAAAGGACCAGAACATAATTGAAACATAATCGAAATTAAATGTCTGGTCATGATATTAAGAGTGTCACATACAGGAGGCAAAGGCGGATGCAAGTGCAAGTAAGGCAGTTTAATGAGAATCCACAGGGTAAGGCAGAAATCAATAACCATAAACAGGCAAGGGTCAGAGGATCATGCAAACAATCCAAACTAGCCAAGGCAGAGAATCAAAGTCAAGGGAATAACAAAATCACAAAACCAGAGCAATGACACAATGTAAAGTCTTGGTAAATGACAGAAACAAGTCAACTGAGCGTAATATTTCGCAATGGCTATGTGTGTGAGCATCTCCTAAGTAGTGTGGTGTGATTGAGAACAGGTTTGTGTGATTAGTCCTTAGGAGAAGGTGACGTGTTTGTGTGTTCCATTGGGAGTTGTTGTCCATGTTTGTAGTTCATGGTGCATTCTGGGAAATGGATTTGCCACTTGACAAAGAGGCTAAAATTGATCTCTAAATATGGATTTAAATATGAATTTAAATGAATGTTAATTAAAGAAACTGAGCCAAAACTTTTCAATTCAATTCAGTTCAATTGAGTTTTATTTGTACAGAGAGAGAGAGGGAGATAATATTAGTTATGCTTATTGTCCTGTAATGGTTAAGGACAATGTACTTTGTGTGAGTGCAAGCAGGGACTCCGGCAAGACTAGCTATGGCCACATAATTAAAGGGAGAACCAGAAGGTAACACAGACATGAGGGCACCCTGGGACATAAGGCAACCAGCCACTCCTCAGTCAACAAACCTGGGTGAACAAGTGAAAGTGGGGGGGTTCGGGGGCAGCATCCAAACATCCAAGTTCACCACAATACTACGCCTGTAAAACCTCTATATCTAAGCCTTTACCTAAGAAAAAAGTATTCACAAGAAGCTTGACTAAACAAATATGTTTTCAGACTAGATTTACCACTGTCCTGAACACTAATTGGAAGGCTTTTCCACAACTGTGGGGCTTTGTAAGAGAATGCTCTTCCCCCTACTGTAGCCTTCACTATTTGAGGTACCAACAAATATCCTGCACCTTTTGATCATGGTCGACGTGGCAGATCAAAAGACCAAATGTTCACTTAGGTATATGGTGCGAAACCATTGAGTGCTTTATAGGTCAATAGTAGTATTTTATAATAAATGCAAGATTTTACTGGGAGCCAATGCAGTGTGGATAAGATAGGTGTCATGTATTCATCATAATGAAGGTTAGGACCGATGCAAGTGCAGAAAAGAGCTTTTAATAGAGAGAGGCAGGCAGACAAATCCAAAATATGAGACAATAGAGTGGTCGAAAAAACAGGCAAAGGGTCAGGCGAGCTACAAACGGACATAAACTAGGCAAGGCAAGAAATGAGAACAAGTAACAAGAAACTAGATCAATGAACATGAATGAAAACAGGGCACAAGGTACAAATGCTTGGTATGGTGATACCACTCAATACCACGCAAAGTCATGGTGTTCAAAAAGTCTCTTATATAGCGTGGAGTGAGTGTGAGATTGGTAACAGTTGTGTGTGATTAGAATTCCGGAGAAGGTGAACATGTGTGTGGGAAGTGTAGTCCATGGCAGCCATGTTTGTAGACTGCCACAGTGCAGGATGGGAAATGTAGTCACTGGTTTGCTGTGATATGACAATAGGGGTGATGTGGTCATATCTTCTGGTTATAGTAATGACTCTTGCAACTCCATTCTGGACCTTTGAAAGGTTTGTCTTGTTTTATTTAAATTGTCTTTTTTTTTTTACCAGAATTTGGTTGGCCGCGTCAGCAGACTCGGGCGTGAGCAGAACTTAACCAGGTCGTGAAGCTGGTTTCAGAGGTGAGCAGAACCTGGTTGGTCATGACGTTGGTTTCAGGCATGAGAAGAACTTGGTTGGTCGTATCAGATTCAGGTGTGAGCAGAACCTGGTTGTCCGTGTCAGCAGACTCAGGGGTGGCATGAACCTGGTTGGTCGTGACATTGGTTTCAGACTGGAACTTACCGTGGAAGGTCACATCATCGACCTCGGACGGGAACGTGGCTTGGGAGGCCGCCTCGTCGACCTCGCACGGGAACGTGGCGTGGGAAGTCGCCTCGTCGACCTCGCACGGGAACGTGGCGTGGGAAGTCGCCTCGTCGACCTCGCACGGGAACGTGGCGTGGGAAGTCGCCCCGTCGACCTCGCATGGGAACATGGCGTGGGAGGTCGCCCCGTCCACCTCGGACACAAACTTGGCTGGAGAAGTCGCCTCGTTGACCTTGGACGTGAATGTGGCGTGGGAGTTTGCCTCGTCGACCTCGGACGGGAACATGGCTTTGGAGGTCGCCCCGCCCAACTCGGACGTGAACGTGGCGTGGGAGGTCGCCCCGTCCACCTCGGACACAAACTTGGCTGGAGAGGTCGCCCCGTCCACCTCGGACACAAACTTGGCTGGAGAGGTCGCCTCGTTGATCTTGGACATGAATGTGGCGTGGGAGGTCACCTCATTGACCTCGGACAGGAACGTGGCGTGGGAGTTTGCCTCGTCGACCTCGGACGGGAACATGGCTTTGGAGGTTGCCCCGCCCAACTTGGACGTGAACGTGGCGTGGGAGGTCGCCCCGTCCACCTCGGACACAAACTTGGCTGGAGAAGTCGCCTCGTTGACCTTGGACGTGAAT